>JARKHS020026082.1:0-200323 GCA_030143305.2 Amblyomma americanum
CTCTTAAAATTCATAACGTTACCCTTAAGGACCAGAGGTTATCCTGCCTTTGCATTACATGCCCTGCCCAAGCCCATTTCTTTCTCTTGATTTCGACTAGAATAACTTTAACGTGCGTTTGTTCCCTCACCCACCCCTCCTGCTTCCGGTCTCTTAGCGTAACAACTATAATTTTTCTTTCCATATCTCGCTGCGTTGTCCTTAACTTAAGTTGAACCCTTCTCGTTAGCCTCGAGATTTCTGCCACGTAGGTGATGGCTTGTAACATACAACTGATGTATACTTTTCTCTCGGGGGATATTGGTAAACTGCCTTTCATGATCTGAAAGAACCTGCCAAAAGCGCTCCACTCCATTCATATCCTTCTAGTTATTTCCCTCTCATGATCCGGATGAGCTGTCACTACCTGCCAAAAATAGACCTATTGCTTTACCACTTCCAGCAGCTCGACTCGCTGCCAGTAGTGAGTTGCTGTTCAATTGATAGGCTGTTGAACATTATTTTGGTTTTCTGCATGGTAATTTTTAGACCAATTAATCTGCTCTGCCCGTCATACTCATAGATAATGATATTTAGTTGCTCTCCTGAGTGACTCTGCTGATTTTTCCCTCTTCATGGCACCTAAGGCTTTGTTTACTTCCTCTTTCATTACTCGCGGGATGACGACTTGGTGCGTGCTACTGGCTCTCTCATTAACGTTCTTATTACCCTGGCTACTGTATAAAGTTGTACAGAACTTTTCGGCTACTTTAACTATCTCATCCACATTGCTAATGACATTGCCCTCGCTGTCTCTCAACGCATACATCTGGTTTTCTACCTATGCCTAGTTTCTTCTTCACCTCTTTTAGGCTTACTCCGCTATAAAAGCATTCTCGATTTTCTTTATATTAAACTTCCTTGTGTCGGCTGCATTGATCGTATTTATTAAATTCGATAGCTCTGCTTGCTCTATTCTGTCTCTAGTGTTAGACTCCCTTATGCTTTGGCGGTTCTTATTCAGACCTTTCGTCTTCTGAGATAGCTTGCCGGTATTCTGTCGCACCGTTCTGGCGCCTACTTCTACTGCGCACTCCGTAATGATAGCTGTCAGACTATCGTTCATTGTATCAACATTAAGATGGCATTCCTCAGTTAAAGCTGAATATCTCTTTTGTAGCGATATCCTGAATTCCTCTGTTTTACCTCTTACCGCTAGCTCGTTAATGGATTTCCTCTTTACATGCTTCTTCCGTTCCCTCTTCAAGTGTAAGCTAATTCGAGACCTTACCATTCTGTGGCCCCTACAACGCACCTTTCCGAGGACCTCCACATCCTGCACGATGCAAGGTTAAGCGCATAGTATGAAGTCAATTTCATTTTTATCCTCACCATTGGGGCTCTTCCATGTCCACTTTCTGTTCTCTCGTTCTCGGAAGACAGTAATCATGATCCCTAAATTATTTATATCAGCGAAATCTACTAATAACTCTCCCCGGCTATTCCTAGAACCTATCCAATAGACGCCTATCGCCTGGTCACCAGCGTGCTTCTTGCCCACTTTTGCATTAAGTAACCAATCAGTACAGTGTACAGTGATTTTCCTTTGTTCGTTGCCGATTCCACGCCTTCATAGAAGCTTTCAACCATCTAGTTATCATGGCTGGATGTTGGCGTGTAGGCCTGCACCACCTTCAGCTCGTACCTCCTACTGAGCCTAATTACGATTGCTGCCACCATTTCGTTAATACTATGAAACCCCTGTACGTTGCCAGCTATATCCTGATTTATAAAGAATCCCACACCTAATCCTTGTCTATCCGCTAACCCGGGATAGCACAGTATGTTGCCGTCATTTAGTACCGCATATGCCCCACCTGTCCTCCTAACTTCACTAAGCCCTATGACATCCCATTTAATTCCCGCTAGTTCCTCGAACAGCACTGCTAGGCTAGCCTCACTACATAATGTTCTAACGTTAAATGTTGCGTATTTCAGGTTCCAATGGCGGCCTGTTCGGAGCCAGAATATTAGCACCCTCTGCTGCGTCAAAGTTCTGACCGCCGCCTTGGTCAGTTGCTCCGCAGCCACTGAAGACTGACGGCCGAGTGTTAATTGGTTTGTTGGTAGAAGGTTCAGGCCAAATACTACACCAAATTCAAATTGAAATTCTTTTTATTTCAGCATCGGATACATAATAACTGAGGGCCGTAGAATAACAGCCACACAAACGGCTTGACGAGCTCCACGGCTTCATACACTTGACGTAGGCTGACATAGCAAGATAACGTGCAAGATGCAGTACATTATCAAGTACACCTATAATTTGTACAGAAAAAAAGAAGAAAAAATAAAACAAAAAGGAAATACGAAGATGCATTGAAAAAGCCGCCTATACAGTACTATTTAAATGACTTGAAAGGGGAAAATGTAGCATCTGATTTCTGTAATTCGTTAGAGTGTGGAATTTCCCATTCTTACAGCATACGAGTGCTACGGGGTTTTCCTCTATTTTCCAAGTGTAAAACTAAATTAAAAAACTGTTATTATACTTAATGGCCATTTTATAGCACCTAAAAAGCATGACTTCGTGAAGCTCAGGTATTAGAGGTAAATTGAGGTTCTTAAATAGGGGTTTTGTTTGGTATCCCTGTGGATAATTAGTTACAGCACAGATTCCTCTCTTGTGAATGTTTTGATATTTGTTAATGCTGGTTATAACGGTGGTTCTCCAAATTAAATGACAATAGTTTTTATGGGACACGAACAAGATATTGCAAAAAATGAGTTCTATGCTTCTTGGTAAGTAAAACTGTAATTTGTCTGTATCCCGCACACGCGCGAAATCCTGTCTGCGACTAAATTTATGCGCATGTTCTAAGTCATACATTCTCAACGAGAACGGCAAGGCATTTAATTTGAGACACAATTTCAATCTGTGATGTTGCATATTTCAAATCTAAGTTTATGTTTATTCTTCGGTTTTTCGGTCGGCTCATCGCGACTTTTCTTTTATTTGTATTAATGAGACGAGAGTTAGCAGTGCTCCATAAGGAAAGGCTTGACAACACACGATTAGCATCGGTAATAACGTGAGCAGGATCTTGCCCTGTGAAAAGCAATGTGGTGTCATCCGTATACATGATGCATTTGTTGGCGTTATGAATGCTAACTAGATCGTTTGTACAAAGAAAGAAGAGTAGGGGCCCCAGTATGCTTCCCTGCGGTAGGCCTGCGGTCAAATTGCGGAAATGTGAAGCATGGTTGTTAATACATACTTGGAGTTTGCAGTGTTGAAGGTAAGATTGTTATAGTTTATAAAATACACCTCTAAAAGCACAGTGATTGAGTTTTTTGGACAAGGTAATATGATTAATTCGGTCAAATACATTTTTAGTTGTCCACGAACACACCTACAGTGCACTGGTCACGCTCAGAAGACTCCAGTATTTCTTCTTTTGGTAACTAAAGTGCGTGTTGTGTTGAAAGTCCTATCATGTATCAAAACTGCACGCTTGTGATTATATTTTGCTTGCTGATAGAAGACGCCATGCGTGTATGTATTATATTTGCAGACCTTTTAAAAATGCCGGAAGTGTATATATTGGTAGATAATTGGAACAGAAAATTTTATCACCATCTATATGCATTACAGTTACTTTCACCTCTTCCATTATTTTCGGACAACTTCACTCAGAAAACGCAAGGTTAAACAATGACCGTTATCAGAGGAGAGATTACGTGTATACCTTCTTTTATTGGTTTAATTTGGAATCCATCGACATCAGTGCAGCTAGAATTGTTTAAGGATCTAAATACAGTGCCTACCTCTTCGTCACTGGTTGGAGTTAGGAACGCGCTTTCAAGCATCTGATTTTTATGAAAAGCCATGCAATCTGGATTATGGTTGCTGGTGTCACACAGAGATGTAAATTAATAATTAAAGGAGGACGCTGAATCCATACCCGAAAGAGCTATGCCTTTTATAGTAAGGCACTCTGTATGTGTCTTGTAATTACCCTGACCTGCTAAAAGTACTTTTATTCGTTTGTACGCAATACCTCTGTTTTTCATTGCATTGTTGTCGAAAAGATTATGCATGTATCGCCTTTTTTCATACCATAATAGCGTATTCACCTTATTATATAGGGCTTTGAACTCTAGTAGTATTTCAGCATTTTTGTTACTTATGAACACTGCATAGTTTGTATTTAACGCGTATTTCTTTGAAACATTTCTTGGTAATCCATAGTTTTTCCCTTTACGCGGATGCTTCAATTCTTTTTAAGGAAAGTGTTTATCATATGCAGCGAAAAACTTTTCCAGAAAATTTCATACGCTGTTTCGGCCGTGTTGGCATGCCAAACATCTGACCAAACTGTGTGCTCGAGTTAGTTTCGAAATGTCAAGTTAAAGCTGTTTTTATCCCTGAATGTTCTGAAACTCGCTGGTGCAATGCCTGTCATTGAAGTGCGTTGGCTAGTGGTAAGAAATATAGGCAGGTGATCACTAATAACGTGCAGATTACACAATACATTAGATCTGGATAGTCAACGTTAGTTATGAACGTATCCAGCAACGTTGATGTGCTACTCTGAATGCGTGTTGGAAGTGTTATCAGGTTAGAAAAACCACTGCACTTCTAATTCCTGAACAATGGTGGCCAAATCTTGTTCTGGTGAGGGAGTGCGTAGTCGGTTCTGGTGAGCGAGATCAGGCCGCACCCAGGCCTGGATACGCAATTCTATCGACACGCGGAGTTTTTGTTTTCCAACCCGGTGGAAAATTGCGCGCAGCCGGGATTAGAGCTCCGGTCCTCTTGCGCGCGAGGTGAACGCTCTAGCTCTGCGCCATCGCTGCAATTCACCTAAGATCATGGATGGCAATTTAGCAATATCCCACAAGACAAAAGTATATAGCACTTCGTTCTTACCAGTACCCACTTATGGGGTACAAACCTGGTGGCTAACCAGAAGTCTGCAGCTTATATTGAGGACGACGGAGCGAGCTGTAGAAAGAAAACAATTTCAAGTGTAACTTGTAAAGACTGGAAGCAGGCAGAGTGGGTGAGAAAACAGGCGCGGGTTTGTGACATCCTAGACGAAATAAAGAGAAAGAAATTAGCTTGGGTAGGGCATGCAAAACGAAGGCAAAAAAGCCGCTGGTCTTTTACGGTAACGGCGTAGATTCCAAGAGAAGATTCGCGTTGCAGGTGGCGGCAGAAAGTTAGGTGGGCGGATGATGTTAAGAAGTTGGCGGTGACACGGCCGCCTGTGGAGAAGAAGGATAGCGTTAATTGGAAGTACATGGAAGAGGCATCTGCTCTGCAGTGGGCATAGTCAGGCTGATGATGATGATGATGATCACTCTCAGAAGAACGGCTTTACGAAACGCCTGAACTGCACACTGACTGATATGATCTATAGATATGTTTTTGGTGATCACTACGAATGGGATGTTAGCCTACATTTGTGAGATTTGCTTATTACTCTTCACGTCATGATACCGCTTTCTTCTCGCATTTGTACCTTCTTGTTGTAAGAGACCCGTTTATCAATAATGGCTATAGAGACACCCGATACATCCCTTACTGCACCGAAGTCTCACTATAGAGGGCCAGAAAGCAAAAACTAGATCACGAACTTTTGGCCCGTACAAAGGCCGCGATACAGCCAACTTCTTGATTGTGGTTGCCCTGAACGGGCGTAAAATTTTCCTGTCCAGAGGTAATGGGGTACGTGCTATGACAAGTTCATTGCGAGAGACAGTGCTATCTAAATATTCTGTACCTCGAAATAAAATAATGACAAATATTGCTCTCACACTGAAGTATTACTCGAATGCCCATGATATTAAGATGAACATACCACGTTTCACAAAAGGTGAACGCACAGCCCTTGTGGGCTTTATTAGCAAAAACGACAATTTTCGGTCAAAACAAAAGTTAACAAATCTTCCTCAAGTATGAAACCTGGAAAAAGCAGTCCAAACCCCTGTAGACTACAAGCAGCCACATGCCTGATTTTGTGATAACGATGGGTGCGGTTTTTATTTTACATCACTGAGGTGTCCTGTATCAATTATAAACAGAATGCTGCCAGCAGTTAAGGAACATGAGCATTTGAAATATCAAAATTCCTTTAAACTGCTGGAGTGTGCCAAAAGGCTACCTACATGATGGTGCTTGTTTGTGGAAATTATGTATTTCAAGACCCCTGTGATTTCTGGCAGCAGTTAGCACATATGAGAACGCGAAATAATGAGCAGATACATGGTGAATTTGAACTTCAGTATATTGCTAAATTCAAAGCAGCTGGCTTATTTGCACCAGTGTCGTCATAACCGGTCAGCTCGTGCGACCACTGTTTTAGCCAGTGTAGTTTTTATCTTTCTTACTGTAATTGCATGACGAGCGCGAAAAAATAAAGCCCGTTGTCAAGCTCGGCACTAAGAAATTGTAATGTTATCGCACGGCTATACTTTGCCCATTTCCCCTGAATCAGATGCTTAAACTTGTGACAAGCTAATTAGAAGATAGTGCACAGGCCGTCAAATCAACTTTTATTGGATTTCCTCCATCCCGCCTTGATATCGCTTACTGCGTCACTGAAGGTTTGGCTTAACGAGGTTTAATAACCCAAAGCGGCTCAGGATAAGGACGCCTTGATGAGAGGGTCCAGAAATTTCGACTACCAGGGTTCTTTAACATGCACTGACATCGCACAGCAAACGGGCCTCTAGAATTTCGCCTACATCGAAATTCGACCACCGCGGCTAGGAACGAACCCGCGTCTTTCGAGGCAGGAGCCGAGCACCATAACCACTGAGCCGCAGTAGCGGCGTACCGCGTGAATGAATTGGCGTTCACAAATGGAGTTATTACATCACTTTTATGACACCTCAATATAATTACGTGAACATTTTAGGCGACAAAAGCGGCCAGTGGGCTCTGTATTATTTTAAGAGAGAAAGTGTGCAACTAAGGTGAACACAGTGAGGAACGTCATTATTATTTGGTAAATGCTTGAGGTATTTCAAACTGCGTCCTCCGAATTTTCGCTGGCTTTCATTCTATACCATAATAGTTCAAGAGCCTGAAAAGCTGTGTGAAATCCCGCAATACCAGGTCCTGTTCTATGCTTCCTGGTTCGAATAGAAAAAAAAGAGCAGTGTATGCACAAAACGTTTGTTAGATATGATTGCAAGCCAGCGAGCTTGCCAGTTGTTAGATGAGCGCACCCGAATCCACAATTGTTTTCATCTAGGATACCGTTGAAATGAAGAAATTTCAGAATACAATTTAATATTTTTTTTCCAAAAAAGCTATAACAAGCAGCTGACAAGATGAATTTTCTGATAGGTAGCAAAAACTTTGCCTTCATTCAAGTGCTTAATTATCAGGAGATTAATCGCCTACCCTGGGGGGTTTGAGAAAATGCCGATCGGGCCAAGTATGTGTTCATTAAAAAGGCCAAAATTTGTAGGGTGTGCTCATTTTACCCTTCTGACGTGAAATGCAATCTTATCGTGGCTTGCTTCTCGACACATTCTTGCTTGCGATCAGGACAAGCTCCACTTAGGATATCAAAAAGGCTATTCATAACGCCTTCATGATGCTTGAGAAACGCGTCAACTAGCCCAACAAGTGGCAGGGAAGACGTACTAAGCCGTCTCAGCACTTTTATCGCGTTCGAACTTCTTCCTTTTTGTCTGTAGGGCCTGTGAGATGACAATAAGGAGGCCAAGGTTTTCCGTTTGGACGCATAAGGTACCGTCCTCCCGTTTGCATCTACTAACCTGAATGGGACTGGGTCTTTCGTTCTAGAGTCCTTGCCTCATTTCAACAACACTCTGGATTCTGTCATGCTCTCACGGTGCTTTTTTTCCACATTGCGTGTGAAGAATATTCGAGACGAAAGCCAGCACCCGAAACGGAGACGTTTGCTTAATTACGAGAAGCACGCAGTCCAAACACTGTTGCATATTCCCAATCCAATGAAAACGAGGCCAAAATAGTAAAAATTGTAACCATACATAAATTCCTGATAAATCGTCGCCTGCTTGTCGTTGTATGCGAAACTGCGATTGTATTGTGTGCTGGTCGCTCTTCGACCACGTCATCATTGGCATAGTGTTTTTGCTTCAAAGTGAAGGTCACCCAGCTTGCTCATCTTGCCATTCTTCAAAATACGCTTTGCTACAACATTAAAAGGGCGTCGCATTATTACGAGTCACGATATATCGTTATGTACGACTGCAGCGCTGTGTAGGTAGCACTGAGAGCTGTCAGAACTAATTTTAGTTAGTGTTATGGTCTTGAAATTTCCCATAGCAAAAGATGTAACAATTGGTGTTTTTTTTTTGCGACTTAAAACAAGCGGGAAGCTAGCGCTTCCGAAGTGATTGTTAGCGTCCACCTACGAAAGAGCAGCACCCACAAATCGTATCGTCAAGCGTTATTTCCACACAGCCGTCACTTTCTTGTGGGCTTCCCCTAAATATAAGGCATCGAACCGATGTAAGCAGCATTTGCGGCCCCATGACAGGCAATATAGGATCAGCATCGGATTAGCGCGGCAGCTGCTACTGTGCTGATCAGGTTTGCTCTGGTCAGAGCCCACACTTTCGGTGCGGTAATATGAATAGAGTAGAATTTTCATCACAGAAAGAGATATTTTGTCTTATAAAAAGTAAAGACTAACCTTTGGTGATTTCAAGCCGTTTTAGCAAGCAGGCGACGTGGGCATGTGAAAGCTGTTCTAGGAACATCGATGCCGGAGAACACCGCTATTATATCAGGCACAAAGATGATGGAATCTGTCTAGGTATACGTGTTAAGATTTTAAACTAGTGACGCGAAAAATATGCACTTGGAAATGTGCACTTCCTATATTGTACATCTTTTGCTGCCTGAACAGCGCAAACAACACGAAACAGAGAGTTACAAAATAGGCTAAATAACAAGAAATATTATATCTAAGTGTTCTGCGTCCCCATATGAGGTCCAGCGGCAATAAAAGTCAGTTAAATTGTTTTTACTTAGAACGTAATTTTTTCTGGGTATTCATATCGACAGTTACAAACTAATATCTTAATATGCGGTGCAAGTGCAGAAAATTCCTGATTTTAGATGTGCCGTTGTCAAAGTCTGTGAGCGAATCACGCTTCTTGTTGTGCCGGTGAT
Source organism: Amblyomma americanum (assembly GCA_030143305.2). NCBI lineage: Eukaryota > Metazoa > Arthropoda > Arachnida > Ixodida > Ixodidae > Amblyomma > Amblyomma americanum. The sequence goes on from JARKHS020026082.1 coordinate 9,164, forward strand.
TCGCGGATTCCGCGGATTTTTGACGACAGCGGAGAACCGTCATCATGAAAAGACGAGAAAAAAAGCTCTCTTTGGTTTCAATGCCAGGTTTGACTCCACAAAAAAAAAGCCCACAAGACGACAAACGCTTAAAGTGAGAGAATCAGCTTTAAAGAATAATTCTTTCTCTTTATGTGCCATTGCTCTCATCATTCTTTTCGCACTTTGTGGTGAAGCAACGCAGAATAATTGTATCTTTCTGCATACAAATCCGTGTACAGTTATGAGTACAACAATTGCCCAGAGTTCTCCATTTACGCGTCCATTTACATTTTGAAGCTATTTTTGTAGAATAGTTTTTATGCAGATATGCATGAGAAGTTTAGGTTTCATTTTCATCTTTACTTGGCGCCAAAAACAAAACAATAATTTTTCCCTACTCAACAGGGCACTTTAAACATGGTCACAGAAAATACTCTCCATAATGATTTAAAACTTCCAGGGTGACCTTGGCGATGTGATAATTGTAACTGTAAGCATTAGCGCCCCCTGATAAAAAATTTAAGGGGACACATAGGGGCTCCGCCCTATGAGTATAACGCAATAACCTCAATGGGCATTCACAGATCGCTGGGAATCCTCACAGCTCTCGTGGCGCAGTGCTGCAGCTTTTAATCGATGCGCCACTGCTCTCTTTTGGCAGTTGTTGCCACTTCTGGGAATGCGGAACCCAGGTATCTCTTGCCGAGAACTTCCTGCGACCAACAAATAATTTAGCTGCCACCAGCCATAAGGATCAATTTGCTCACAATCGTGTGGGCAGTTCTTCATGACGCCACAAGGTCACATCTCCTATGCCGCCGGACTAGGTTGATCTTCTGGGAATTTTTCGCGCACACACAGACGATCACAACAACGACGCCTGATTTTCAGTAGAACGGGAGCCTTAACGCTATCGCTTTAATAGATGCAAATTTTAAAAGGAGCCGCGAAAGTTGCTTACCGCTGCTAAAATTGCTAAACTTCATGCGAAATAACGAGAACAATTGTAAATGCAGCATCCCCTTCAATCAAAACATTTCGCTTAAGCACGTGAAGGCGTGGCAAGCTTATAAGGGTGTTGACCGTTACACTGTGTTACTTTGTCACCGCCTTGCCAATGCCGGCCTCGTTACTAGCCTTATGAACAGAACCGTATGCTCTTTGAAATTATTAGGATACTCCTGGTGGTCAAACGACTTTAGACTTTACTATGAGCATAATCTCTACCATTTCATTCACACGGCGCGATGACGAGCAGGGACAAGAGGCTAGACACCACAAAGCGCGGACTTCAACAACGTTTTCTCCTGCGCGGAGCGCATGCATGTATACACTAGAGCGCCCAGGTGCAGCAACGAAAAGGAAACACAAAGAGTCACGCTAAAACTCACAGCGGTGCCGAACTGCACAAGGGCACATCCTGCATCTTTGAAAGAAAGAAAAGATAAAAGTGGAACTTAAAGTGAAAGCATGAAATACGAACTCGGCCAGCAACTGAGTTTAAGCAAATCCCCAGAGGCCGGAAAGGCTGGATAGGCTGGACAGCACAGAATGATCATCAGTAGACGCAAAGCTGTGGTGGTGGTGTCCTTCCAGCAGTTACAGCGACTTGGGCAGTGAACAAACTAGCCCAATTTTTTTCTCGTTGTTTGTTGTTGGCATATGCACTAGCAAAGGCCTGCCGGAGAGCGGCAGCAGCTTTTGAGGACTGGAGCGCCTCAAGCAGCAGCGTGAGAGCACGAAGCAATGTGCTTTGCTTCACAAACAATTCACGTCGGAAGTGTTTGAATGCCATTTTCTGAATAAATGGAAGACAAATTAAAAAAAGCTTCCGTTACACCTTCCGCAGTAGGTGGGTGCGTCTTTTTTATAGTTTAGGAGACTGCGGTCAGAAATTTGTGGTTGAAAGAACTTTTGAGGGAAATAGCTTTGCTCTTGGGTAGAAAGTTTTTCTCGATAAAAATTTACGGAGGTATGCGAATAAGCATGCAGATTTCAACCAGCATTACTATTCCACAACGAAGTGATCCTGAAGAGGTACCGACCGCGAGCAGTTTCAGGCTTAATATTGAGAAGAGCATTCCGAGGATTAAATTATTTCCTCACGTGACCTTGCTTATTTAATACACCTTTATGGACTTAACACATGGTACCACATTGACCTGGTGCGCTTTCGTATCACAAGAAACTATCATTTATAAGCGGGATGGGTGAAAATTTTAATCGTCTAATGTGCTCTGAAATAATTTTGGATGTCTCTTGTGCAAGTCCTAAGCAAAATTTGGATGTTCAAACTCGGCACCATATATCCTTTACCGTTTTATTGTTGCTGTCAGAAAATGTAAAAAAATAAAGAGAGAGGAAGCACGAACCAGCAACGCATTTCCAGGCTTAACGGCAATTTAAAAGCAATGAAAAGCAGAAAAAAGAAAGGAGAAATAAGGAGAAGAAAAAAACTATTTAAATGAAAAATCAGCGCAGTAAAAACAAAAACAAAACCAGAAAAGAGGAAACAAAAGATAAAAACACAGGAAAAGTCAAAGTCCCAGGCAAACAGACAAAGCACAGAATGCAGGCCACGACGAAAAAAAATGAGAAAAGAAAAGTCACAGTCACAATGTATGCAATGTAGGAAAGAAATACCCGAAATTCTATTCCGAAGCACATACGGAAGTCAGCAGCAAAAATCCGTTCTTTTTAAAAGCCAATATACAAGAAGGCACAAAAGCCCTTCCGCATTTATGCAACTTAACCTGGCATAAAGCACGTGCGCAAATGATCGGGAAGTCTCAATAAAATCTCTATTGACGTCCAGAAAATTCTACATGAGCAAACCCTCGAAACTGTGGCCATACTAAACAACACATTTAGTCTGATCGGCAGTCGCCCCAAACAAAGAAATAGGCCATTATTTTTTGATATATAGACTTGAAAGAAGGCAGAGTTGTAGCACGCGATTGGTGTTGTTGGCTGCCAATGATTTTTTCTGAAAAAAGAAGAAACAGTTCTACATTTCCTAGGTGTGAACGGCGGTCTTGACCCACACGGAGGTTCAGTTACATCCGATTTTAAATAATATATATATATATATATATATATATATTATATATATATATATATATATATATATATATATATATATATATATATATATATATATATATATATATATATATATATATATATATATATATATATATATACACCAAAAGTGATTTCTGGCAGCTGATTTGGTCAATATAATATAAAATCACCAAAAATTGAAGAAACATAACAGGATTTAATTCACGACGTTTCGGCTGGAGGACCACTCGAAAAAGGCTGGTCCTACAGCCGAAACGTCGTGAATTAAATCCTGTTATGTTTCTTCAATTTTTTGTGATTTTATTATATATATATATATATATATATATATATATATATATATATATATATATATATATATATATATATATATATATATATATATATATATATAGCAGACAAGTTAAAGGAAATGAGGGGCCCGTTTGACAAATTTATGAAGGGAGCCAACAGTCACCGAAACCAAGGTGCATAGGGGAACGTTAATTTTATTATTATTTTTTTAATGTGTTATGCTTATCAGTGGGAGAATAATACTTAGATTAATAAATTGCTTAAAGAAAATTACTTATAAAGCAGCAGAAAAAACAACCATGCCGCCGGTGGGATCCGAACCCACGACCTCCGAATATCGCGTCCGGTGCTCTTACCAACTGAGCTACGGCGACGGCTGTCCAATCTGCTGCTCTCGTGGGTATTTATGTTTACTGCGTGTGCTACGTCCGCCGCTATGGTCGAGGGTGGCGCTGGTGAACACTCTCAAGGTTCGCTTACACCCAATGAACATAAATACCCACGAGAGCAGCAGATTGGACAGCCGTCGCCGTAGCTCAGTTGGTAAGAGCACCGGACGCGATATTCGGAGGTCGTGGGTTCGGATCCCACCGGCGGCATGGTTGTTTTTTCTGCTGCTCTATAAGTAATTTTCTTTAAGCGATTTATTAATCTAAGTACTATAATATCCCACTGATAAGCACAACACATAAAAAAAACATTCCCCATATGCACCTTGGTTTCGGTGACTGTCGGCTCCCTTAATAGGTTTGTCAAACGGGCCCCTCATTTCCTTTAACTTATCTGCTAATAGCTTAACGAGGGTCTCGGTTCTGGCAGTCTTGATGCCATAGGTAGCTTAAGAGGGCTCTCGCACAGTTTCCGCCCTCGCCGTTAGATGACGTTCCACGTCACGCTCGCGGTATTACAGGGCGTGCTACGTCCGCCGCTATGGTCGAGGGTGGCGCTGGTGAACACTCTCCAGGTTCGCTTACACCCAATGAACATAAATACCCACGAGAGCAGCAGATTGGACAGCCGTCGCCGTAGCTCAGTTGGTAAGAGCACCGGACGCGATATTCGGAGGTCGTGGGTTCGGATCCCACCGGCGGCATGGTTGTTTTTTCTGCCGCTGTATAAGTAATTTTCTTTAAGCGATTTATTAATCTATGTACTATAATATCTCACTGATAAGCACAACACATAAAAAAACATTCCCCTATGCACCTTGGTTTCGGTGACTGTCGGCTCCCTTAATAGGTTTGTCAAACGGGCCCCTCATTTCCTTTAACTTTTCTGTGTGTATATATATATATATATATATATATATATATATATATATATATATATATATATATATATATATATATATATATATATATCTCTGTGTGTGTGTGTGTGTGGGTGTGTGTGTGGGGTGTGTGTGGTGTGTGTGTGTGTGTGTGTGTGTGTGTGTGTGTGTGTGTGTGTGTGTGTGTGTGTGTGTGTGTGTGTGTGTGTGTGTGTGTGTGTGTGTGTGTGTGTGTGTGTGTGTGTGTGTCGTGTGTGTGTGTGTGTGTGTGTGTGTGTGTGTGTGTGTGTGTGTGTGTGTGTGTGTGAGACAAGCTTCAACGCATTTTCAGTCATTCTCATGGTTAGAGGGAAGTTTTTAGGCACTTTTTGGGGATATGACGAGCTTCAAAAGTTCATATGTATGAACCTTAGGAGTGAAACACTCCAATTTAGTTTTCGTCATTACTGAAACGATCATTGCGAACGGCGACCGCACCACGAGTTCCAACGCAAAAAAAAAGTTTTTCATGATTCGCTTGCAAGTTTCATGAATGAAGACCCTCAAAGCTCGTGCGATTCTAAAATTAGCTCAGTTTCCTGTGCAGTGCCCATGAACAATACATCTCCTGGTCTAAACGCCACACAGCTTGTGTTTTTCTTGCTTCCTTTATGAGCGTCAGTGAATTTGCAGGCTAAACAGACGGTTGTCAATTCATAGAACACCCTCGCATACGAAGGTACAGGACAGAGTGAAGCGATAACATGGGGACTTCCGACACAAATCGAAATAAATGATGATCTGGTGTCGACAGCACGCCAGAATCCCTACTAACTCGGTCCCTAGGCGCAGGGCCATCTTATGCGACGAGGCATCGTGCATTCCCGAGGGCTTGCCATTATCCAAAAAAGGAAAAGCCAGCTTCTTCTTGTATCGGGCCAAGGGGACCACTGGAGGGGCTTATATTGCAAGCTGTGTACGTTATTTATTGATGAAGCATACTGCTTGTTCCAAAGACTATGTAAGTACACTCCGTTACTGTCCGTTTATATTTACTTTCTGTATATATATATATATATATATATATATATATATATATATATATATATATATATATATATATATATATATATATATATATATATATATATATATATATATATATAAAGTGTGTGTGGGGGGGCTAATTCAATGCTCTTCTTCGTGTAAAAAGGTTTGCACAGGTTAAGTAGAAAAAATAGACGGAGAAACTCAAGGCGGAATGCTTGCGCTGAACTATGTTTCTTTATATAAAGCTGATATAATTTTCTCCACTGTACTGACCGCACATACAACAGAGAGGAGTGTAAGAACACGTCATCGACCTAGATTTTAAATAAAGTGCTATCCCTCTACAAAGTGTATTATTCATGACATGCGGAACATGTCTTTAACGTTGAAGAATTTGTTAAGACCAGCGCCATTCTGGACCTTTGTTTTCAGCTCTCAGCTTGCTTCTCGATGTGTAAACATGTGTAGAAGTATTGAACTGTTCGCTGTTCTATTCGAAAATGGACAATTACTAAATGTTAGCTTCTTTGCGCCACCAACTCCCGCAAGCATTCTTTAATAACAAGAGCACACCATCTGAGGAGCGTCAGTTTCAGTGTATGCTTACGTGACCAAAAAATAAACTTCATCCCGTTATTAATCTTGCAGCTTTATTTAGCTTTATCGATGTGTCTGCTTCTGCCACGCCAAACATGGGTGCATGCCTGCTGGCGACGACCAAACTATTCCGTTCTGAGAGGGGTCGTGTCGCGCTTAAATCCTGTCCGGTGCAAGTTTCGGGAACATTACTTATTATTTTTCAGGTCAGCTGCGCCTTCTCTGCGACCTCGTCCTGGTTGCAGCGGAGGTCAGCAAGTGGATGGACCTCGACACTCGTTACGACGCGCCCGGGCGGTGTTGGAAGCATTTGTCAAAGCAGGGAAGAACAGGCATGTGAACCGTGTGAGATATGACTTTTTGAGCTCTCGCTCAGTCATTGTTTTCTTCGCAGCCATTCTTCCCACCATCTCTTTCTTTAATATCCCCTCCCCCTCCCTGCTGTCTTAGCCGTGCTATGGAGCGTTCGCCGGGGTAATAGTGGTCGTTAGTTTTTTTTCACAAATGGTGCTGAATCTTTTTTGGTGTTTGGGGAACCAGTTCCTTTTTATTTTCTACTTTATTTTGTCACTTGGAGGCTGTGGCTGAGGGCGTGCTAGCGGCTTAGCCTATGCACCGAGATCACTGTTCGTTGTCTAAACATAGAGCTGAATGGGCGTCATAAAGTTGCACGCAAGCTTAAGAGGGACGCGAAAGGACATTACTGAGTGCGCAGTTGCACTCTGCAAATGCCGTCGGTCGTTCAGCGCCATCGCCCGAGATGCGATAGGACTGCGCGTGAACCACACGCGGGTGCGTTTCATGTCAGTTGCGTTTATTCCTGTACGTTATGCAGTTTTAAGCAAGTTTATTGATCAAGTTGTGTTTTATTGGAATGGAGACATGCATCGTACTGACTCGACCAGTTAAACACGGTGTCACTAGGCACCAGCTTGAGTAGTGGTTCTAAAAAAATGTCGATGTCACGGAAAAATTAGCGTGATAAATTCGTCAGGCCCAATCATGTCTTTAATACCAGGCTACGCTGCGTTACTTAAGCATTCTCTCCCAGGATGGCTTAAGGTCAATAGAGGCTTCTTGACTGCCTCAGTTTTATTTGTGGCTGCTGAGAGCTTGAACCATTCCATATGCGGGTCGATGTTCCCTGAGTTCGAACAGAACACCATCAACTCGCCATTAGTCTTAGTCGATTCTGGGGTTTTGAATTTTTAATCTGCGGTAGCCTCAGTGAAGAGTTGCCTATCCAGTTCACTTCATAATTTGCTATGCGTGAAGACGCCTGTAACATGGGCTCTTGATATGAAGAGCATACTCTATCAGCGTCTGCATATTAAACTGTTCCCTTTTATTAATTTACAACGAGGTGCGAACTTTGTCAAGGTACTTTTCAGCAGCGCACTTTTTTTGTCCCCACGTCCTTCAATATAATAATATTATTTATATCCATCTGGATGATGGAGGAGGCTGAAGGTAAAAGCTGCTAGTAAACAGCAGCTTGGCAGAGGTCCACAGCCCCCCTCTGCAGGGCAACAACAACAAAACAAGAAACTACGCACTCAAGTATACATATAATCTCTTCGCAATTTGGCAGAACAAAAATAACAGGAAGAAATGAAAAGAAACAAGAAAAATAGAACAACAATCAATAGAATAAACACAGAGAGTACAAAGCATTACAATAAACGCAGGATTAAATATACACATTATAAGAATAGAGGCGCAGTTTTTAAGAACATACGCAGTGAAGGTGTCGTGCATGAACTATTGATATTTTCATCGAGCCTTTAACTTCAAGGTAACTGACACATGACAGCCGAAGAAAAAAAAACTGCATTTTCATTTGCATCGGCTGAGAAAGAAAATAACTTTCTCATTTATTCTGTCATGTATTTCTTTTTCATTCGTTATTGCTCTCTACTCATGACTTTGTAGGAAATATTAGATATTTTTTCGAAGCGATTGTTCGCATTGCACAAGGTTCGTTTCCTTTCATGTCAGTATAACCAACATGTGGGTTAACTTCCTAGTGGTCCTACTATTACTAATGTCAAAGAATATTTTTTACCAGGCGAAAAAAGACGAGGGACAAGAGGAGAACCTACACACGACAAGGCCGGACTAACAAGAGACATCTTTATTGTGCCCATTCCTTCGAGTAAGCGTCACGCATGCTCCAAGCCAAACCAGACAACCTAGGTTTAATCACTCAAGAAGTCAATCTCTTTCGTTGTCAGCCCAATCGACGGGCAACTGACGCAAGCATCACCATGTTTATCTATCAGATAGGCCTCAAGATAGCCCTCCCTTGTCTTTTTTCGGCTGGTAAAAATTATTGTTCGGCATATCATACCAACTGGCCCACCATTTAGCCTTGCTTTGCAATCACTAATCTCCGTTGCTTGTAACACTGTTGATATCTGTGCTGCCTGCCCTCTTTGGTCGTTTTGAAATTTCCTCGCACACGAACGGAACGGTCTAGTTTATTTTTTTACTCACGCTAGAACTCTGCTCAATGATCGGTGCCGCCTTAGGTAAGCAGTAAACATTGCGCTTAGTAAAATATGCCGTGTTAACAATATAACACTAAAGAATCTCCAAAAAACTGTGCAATGCTTATTATGAAGAAAAGACATCCGAATTGTGCAATCATACCACATTGAGGGACGTTGAGCGTGCGGTGAAGGAGTCAAGAATTCCAAAGACCAACTGTTTCAGCAATTGGTCTTTTCCGGCGGTCTTTCGACCAGTGTTTCAAACGTTCAGAGCTCCATGTTTCCACAGCTTTCACACTGGCAACCGGCATAAATCTCATGGCAAGATCATGAAAACATTTGGCTTTCGTTGGTATTTTTCTGGTTGCTGATTTTATACGCTTCTGAAATCTTTACACTCCGCACCTTCTTGCGTACATCTTGTTCTATTCTTGTCTGTGAGTTCTCGTCTCTCTACTGGTAGTTCGCCGTAATGTAAAACTCCCGAGGCTTTGCCAGTTGCCGCTCACAATATTTATGCTCCACTGTGGAGTGTGCAATAGCAGACATCAGCGCTGATGTCAGTCAGCTGGAAAGAGTGGCGCTTACAAGCTCCTTCGATTTTATGCAGCGCATACAAACGCACGCATGGGAGGACTTTCGTGATGGCGTCGCAGAATCCTCCGCTGTTCAGGCGGGAGCCAAACTCTGGGCGCAGAACCGGAAGAAAGGTTGTTAAGCGAAAGAGTCCCCCGCCCCTAGGAAGCGTCCCTGCTAATCCCGCGCGCCTTACGCCCCAGCATATTATCATGCATCGGGGAGTCTAACGAGGCGAAGTTCACATTTAGTCCTCAGCAACCGCTGTGACGCGGATCCCCAGGAGACAGCAAGGCGTACTTGAGGAAGAGAAGGTTCAAGGTAGATATGCGAGAAAAAAAAACAAGAAAACTTGCGTCAGGAGAGAAGCGTTCGAGAGAGGGCTTTCATTTTGAGGCATATTTTTTTCTTTTTACGGCGCTTCACTGTTAAGGATCTCATTGCTCTCTGCACTTCGCCTTCTTGCCCACCTCCCCAACTCTGTTACTTGACGCGCCCTTCTGTACACGCTAATGGCTTCTTTGCATAACACTCTCTCCCCTTCCTTAATCAGTTTTTTGCGCCGTTTCCTTCCTAGTCAACTCCCGCTTACATTACTTTTTGTGTGCTTTCTCCTTTCAATTCCGCCACATCATTTCGTATGGTACTCTCAAACCAACCGACCACTCTTGAGATTTAGATTACCAGTGCATCTCATGTGCTTTGAATTGCTCGCACGTAAACAGAAGAATTGTTTTCTCAATTGATATTTCACTACATGATGGTTAAAATACTTGCGCTTACCAAATCTTTCGGCGCTGCATGTGAAAGCTGTCGTAGTCAGCGTGATTATGCTAGCGATACCATTTCCATAAGTACATACGCCATCTGGAGCTGGTTTTGTGATTTCGCATCGAAGGAAAAGAAGCAAAGGTCCGCGCTTATCATTAAATTGCGCCATTGAAGGTTGTAATTGAATAAAAAAATGTTCTCAGTTTTCTTTGGCGCCATCTCCGTTCTTTCAGTTCCTCCGAACGTTTGCATTTGAAGTGAAATGCCTCTGTACGCCACAAAGAAAGAGTGGCCTAGTACGAAATGCTGTAGAAGATAGCCAGTCTGAGAAAGAAGCCCAGATACTGCGAAGAAGCAGTTGGTTACCCTCGACGAGACTCATGATTATCCATGCTTGGCCGGAATGGTTAAAATGTGGAAAAGAAAGTGCTCTCCTTTAAACCGTTTCGCTTCATCATTTACCATCAACTATTGCGTGACTTTTACAATAATGTTTATTTCCTTCTTCAATGTGGTTTCTCTCTTTGTTCTTTGTCTTATACTTGCAATGAAGAAACGAAATGAGTGAGTTTCCTCGTGACTCCTTTTTTTTCTGAAAAAGCCTCTGTGTCCTTGTGTATTCTAGTTTTTCTGTATTTTTCTCAGTGGCTAAGGACAAGAAGATAAATTCTGTTAGAGTAGTGGCAAAGATTGAAGGTTGTAGCCATCGCCTTGACAGAAAAGAAATGGACACGCCTTATGGTCGCCGACGTTTTCCCACAGCATGCTTTGTTTTGCTAGGTCGCAGGGTTATATAAAAAAGAGGCGTGATGGGCATTTCGCACACATGGACAGGTGTCAACCGAGATACAAATAGCCGAAACAACTTTCAAGCTTTTTGAGGGCAGATGCTAACATGAAACGGACATCGAATAGGCTACATGGTTGTTGGCGTTCTGATGTTTTTTTTTTTTTTGGCAATCGCCAGTAGACCGTGAAAACAAGAAAAAAGGCACTGGGTTGTTGCAGTCCGTAAAAGAAACTTTATTAATTTTTCTTCTTCTCAACTTCCGTCTATTTTTTTTTAGTTTTCAGTGGCGGCGAATCTAAACTAAATGTTAGCGCAGAAGGCTAAAAGCGAAACTATGAAATAATATCTCTAATCACTCTTATTACCTGTCTATTCCGTGCCATATTGTCGTTAGTTCTGTTTAGTGAAAAAGCCGTGCGCTACATAGGAAGTTTTGTTCACGAAAAAGCATAAAAGCGGGACAAAAAAAAACATACTCATGTGGAACCTTCGATGGCCGTTAAATACGGCATTTTTTCTCATCAGCAGCATATTTCTGCCAAATTTTCTTTAGAGCAATATAGTAGTCTACAAGATATCGAAACGCATATGTACGCATATGTCTTGACCTGAGTTTTGCTGCTCCCGCTTTCAGCTCATAGTTTTATTATTTTTAAATGCATTGAAAATAATGAAGAAAGCTCTCAACATTCGGGTTACCTTAATGCAACATAAATTGTTTATCCAGGATGATAAGTATGCGCGCGTGTACTTCTACATCTTGTTTGTATTAGCCGTCTACTTATACGAAAGAGCGGAGGCCATTGGAGCTCAAAGTAATCACCGTGATCATCATCATCATCATCAATCAGATATCCACTGAAGGACACGAGGGTCTCTTCTGATTGCTTGCAGTTATACATGCTAGCGCCACCTACGATTACTTTTCCATAAATTTTCTCATTTTAATGTTGCGAACTCCCCAAATAAATTGCTATGCGTTTTCAAGACCTTCGTGATTCGTTGGAGTATTGGTAACCTGTCTCGATGATGACATCCTCAGGCTTAATGGCACATACCGATGGCGGGGAATCGGCCAGGGTGCATTGCGGATACAAATGAACTCATGGACACGGAGTGGAGCATTTGGGTCCTCCGCTTAACATGCCTTGCCCAATTCAACTTCTACTTCTCGGTTTCTGCAAGGACAAATTTAGATCGACTGTGTTCACTAACCAAAATTTCGATGAAATCAAGATACTTCTAGTTGTCCGCCCTAATGTCGCCTGCATAAGTGCAAAAAGAAATGGATGTGCTTTGAGGAAAGCGGCCGAAGACGTGCAGTACGCTTATAACTGAGCAGATTCTTTTTGTAATGCTGCACTTAATGTCCCCATGAGGAAATAGAAACGACCAGAGAGCTGGATGCATACCTTCAGCAAACATTTCCCATCGCTTGTTATTTATGGCCAGTGCTGTTCAAACGCACATGCATAGGGTTAAGCCGGTACGTATGGCTGCGCCTTCAATGGGCGCAAAGTTGAATGCAGCTTGCCTCGCCGCTTGCGATAACAGTGCAGCCACTCCTGCTTTCCATACCAGCAAAAGTCGTCGCTTTAGTCTCAGCGGCGACAGTAAGCAGCAGACCGGTTCAATAACAAAAACCTCTGCAGGATGTGCAGGAATTCCGAAGCGACGACCAGATGTTCTGCACTCGTACGGAGGCCTACTGTAAAGGCAGGGCACGCGGTTATGGGAGAGAGATTGTTTGGAGAAAAATCGGAGTGGCGACAAGGCCAGCTCCGAACAAATATTGTGGGTGGAAGCCCGGCGAAACACACGTCCTTGGGAGAGCGCGTGCCCACAGGGCTCTGAATATTTTTGCTTCGGTTTGTGCACATGCATCTAACCGAGCGCGTGCGACCACTTGCCTGGCCGATCACATCTGCGCTGCTAGGCCATGGCAGTTTCAAAAATATTTGCTTAAGGCTATCGCCAGTGCTTGATGATTTCTTCTTTACGTGGAGTAAGCGAGTGGTCGGACGATAAAGTCAGTGGAAGCCTACAATCTTGAGAAATTGTCTAGGGCACCTAGGAACCGGGTGACAAATAAGGTGTGTATTTAATGAACACAACGCTGATATCAACAAAAACAACACCTCATGGTCATGAAGGTAGTAGTATGCCACGGGTAGGGACATTTCGGCAGTCATTGATTCCTCTGAATATTGCTAAGCAGATTTATGAGAGTGGCGAGACAAAACAGGCCCCGTTCCATCAACCCTTGCTTGAGAACCTTCTCAATGGCATCGCCTCGTTTTAGAAGCCCACCTGGCGGGATGTGAGCAGAACCACGCACATTATATCAGCTGTACCACTTCAAGACCCTTCATCGAAAGAATGATCTATTGAGTGAGTATATTTTTGGTAAGGATTAGTTGAATACATCAGGCATAAATGATTTTATCGCTTCGTGGTAAATGAGCTTTTCGTATTTTTTTGACAAAAATTATTTTCATGAGGTGCTGGAGCTTCCGCTTACAGTGTCTGGTTGCGCCCAGCCGTCTTCTATACAGTAAATACTCCTTTCTCGGTATCTAAATGCATTGAATTATGCTCCCAGACACACAAAAATAAACATCATTGGCATTTCTAGTTAAGGATGAATATGGCTTCGCGCTGTCATCTCGTAGTACTCCTGGTTCATTAGTTGTGAGAACGAATGCCCGCTACTGGATCAAACTTTCTTTACTCATTTGCATACAGTGTAACTAACCTGTGTATCTTCCACTTGTAGCCACATTCCTACGCTCAGGGGAATGCTAATGAAAAATTAATGAGAAACGCTCCTGCTCGTTGGGATTTCCTCTAAATACACTGCATTTGCTCTGCATGTAAATATATTGGGGCGAGCAAAGTTTCTTTAATTGGGGGATTATCTTTTTTTCTCGGAAGGAATGGAACTTCTGTGGGTAGGTGGGAAGATAATGGAAAGATAAAATAAGCCTCTTTAGGACTTCTAGTTTTTCAGTGAGTAAAGGGTATTGATCGCGTTAGCAGCTGATATCGGATAACGGGGTTAATAAATCTGTTTAGGCGCTTGTACAAAAATGAGCTCATAAACGTCCACTATCTGGAGAGGTATACATTCATGCACGCAGGTTAGCCAAACAAATTGGGTTCCATATACGCGTAATCAACCATATGGCCTCAACAATCTATTCTTTAATCAGAGTCAATTTTCGACCACCCATGATTTCTGGATATTAAAATGTAGTCGTAGCGCTAGGAATGAGGTGTCATTTTCATTAATGCTCACAATTTGGTTGAATTCATGGCCGGCTTTGACGCCTTTGAAATTAGTCGGAAAGAAAATGCACCTATTTATTTCGTAGTATGTATGTGTTAACAGACCTGAAGAGGGTCGTAGACTAATACACATTTTTCCATTGAAGTTTCTCCTCACGTACAAAAATTCTGTTCCAAGCTGAAGACAAAATCAGGGATGATCTTGGAATAAGCGGCAGCCCGCCGATGAATTGTTCAAAGACCCTTCTTGAGTAGTTTTAGTGAGGCTTCAAGTGTCAAGTGCTCAGTCGAGAGCGGAAACACAAAACCTAGCAAATGCGGAGCGCCTTTGGGTAAACTCAACGGCGTGTGCTAGCTTAAAGCTCAACTAACTTCATCCAACCGTGCTCTCTACGTTAGTAGGCGAACGCACTCGGGCAAATAAGTATTATGTCAGGCATTGCAACGCTCCACCAAGACCGCCGCAGTAGTGCCGCCTGCTGCTTGATTTTGCGCTTTAGAACGTGCGAGCTAAGGTGAATTGTTGTTCTTCATCAACTAAAGCAACTATCAAGGAATAAAAGGAGGAAACAACTTTTATTTCCCAACAGAAATTGCAATCCTCCACCTCCCTCTGTGCTAGGTCGGGAAGGCAGGAGGCACACCTTTAGATGCTGGCCTGGAGGTGTTGTGGCCTGGAGGTGTTGTATCGTCTGGCGACGATATTAGACTCAGGTTAAGGTGATGTGATCTGTTCGCGCCGCAGATGGAAGTTGATGAAGACGACGGCGTGCAATGCACTGCGCGAGAGTGGGTTACAGTTCAACACGAGGCCTGATTGGCTGCGCCGATAGCATAGTTCTCTCATGCAGTGGCCAGGTAAGCTGACCTGCTCGCGCCGTCATGGGTTCGAAACCCAGTCGCGGCAGTATTTATTGACTTCTGCATGAGCTGTTGCTTTGCTAGATTTTGCCAAGGTCAACTTCAAGGTCAAGCTTCGCACAAACTCTGTGAGCCGGCTATACCTCGTGAGGAAAAATTGAAGACATGCTTAACTGGCTCCCTGCGCCAGTGGACACCTCAATCGCGCTTTCGGGTAATGGCGGGGGTGTCCACCTGCAAAAAAAAAAAAAACTGCGATTTCGCACAATAATCCTTGCTTTGCAATGCAAAACCTTCAGCCAACTGTTTTAACGCCTAGGTGCCATATTGCAGTAAATATTAACCATTACAAACACTTGATAAAAAAGAAGAAAATGCCTAATGTTTAATTCTTTAGGGTGATTTCTACACAATTGTGTATACTGAGAACCCACAGTTTTGCTCTGAGAGTGGTCTACCGAGGGCTGTTTTCTGTGTATCAGACAAACATAGATCTTTCTTATTGGAACTGAACTATCAAACGCACCAAATAATATTAGGCAAAATGGTAAGTGCGATAACTGGCCCATCGCCATTTTTGGCAGACAGAGTTTGTCACCAGAACTATGGTCAATTTTTTAAAACAATTTCATAGACACATAGATCTTCGAAAAGAAAAAGAATTCCACGATTACTAGAGTGTTGATTTCACAAAGTTTGACATTTTATTGTTTAAGCTTTGATATCTCGTAAATAGAAAAAATATGCGTAGCTGAGAAGCGGAAAAACTAAAAAAATTGTCTTTCTTGAGGCCTAGATATGCTATTTAGGCGGGAAAATATTTATTTTAAATCGAAGTGGTAAAGAGAGTGTGAAAGGGTTAAGATTCAAAAAATGGAATTTTTGAGAGGCACGTTTTCTTCTAAGAGGTATCCTCCGAAACACAGTTCGTGATTCGTGATGGTGGGATGCCCACTAGTTAGAAACAGCAATTGATTTGCAGTTATTAGCGCAGTAACTGAGCGAGCCTTCTTGAAAACTTTGAATGTGTACTTGCAGCGCAGCAATAAAGCTCTCTTGTTCTTTCGAGCGTGTCGGCGCATATTTATCCATGAGTGCACAGAGAACCGCTATTAGATGCCCAATGAGAACCTACAAGGCACGCCATGTGCGTATCTTTAACGGTCCTCCTCGCTTATGGGAGGCTCAAAACGAGGTTTTCGCCCCGTTAAATAACATCTAACACTAAAAAAGACCTCAAAAGTTATACTTTCACACGATTTTGTTGCTCGTTGTTTGTAATGTAGGAGGCGAGAAAACTATGACTTATTTATAAAGACAGCCAGTACCCAGAAAAAGGAGAGCAAATTAGCGGAACAAAACTGTCTTGGCTGAGAAACCTTATTACTTTTGTTCAATGCTTATGGTCCTCATCTACGCTACATGTCTTGGAAATAAAGAGATCTCTCGCGCTCATATTGTTACGAAGGGAGCGGTGCACGGAGCCATAGATAATATTTTTTTTAGATTTCCGCATGTGCTCAAATATTTATGAAATCCACGCAAAGGAAGAGACATTGACTCGAACTCTGCGAGTGGTAATGACAATATCCGTGCCATTTTTGAAGTAAAACTAGAGAGTCTTATCGAGATGCTACGCACCAAAAGCGAAATGACTTGTCCTAGTTGCGTAAAAAAGAAAATAGGTTACAATCATACAATGAAGGCGAGCGTTACGCAAGACAAACTTACTGAATAGAGGTCCTCCCGCAATAGAAAGCTTTCAGTAATAGCTGTTACATCGCCTGGGGTACAGGCGACAAGACGTCATTCTTGGCACCTTCCTGACATTTAAAAAAAGAACGCAACGTGTAATATCCATGTGGCGATTGTTTTGTTGATTTTGAGCAGCCTGAAAATGATGTTGGCACACCCGATCATTTTTTTCGCGCGCGCGCGTCTACTTTTCGGAGAGGACACGACGCCTAGTGACAGCGAGATAAAAGAGGCCGTGACAGGCCGTGATAAGAAAGTGAAGATGAACACCACGTGGGTAAATCAGCTTCCCGCTCTCTTGATAACTTCATTTTTCATCTCAGCCTTAATGAAGCTTTTAGATTATTGAGAAATGGGTCCAGGAATAATCTGAAGGGCTCTGATTGCCTCATCGTTTCATAGGAAGACCATGAAAAAAACTGGGGTGTTTTGCTACTGGATATATTTACGTTCACTCTCGCATCTTTTTACTGCAGCCGGAATGTTCTCGTTGATTCAAGATAGGAAACAACACTACACATATTACTTTTCTCTTCCGATGTCAGATTCTCTCAGTTGTCATCAAAATTTAATATATTAGAGGCGAGGAACTGATTGGCTGTGGTTGGTACCAATGTTTCTGTGGCTGTTACTATAATGAATACAAGCTCCAATAATAAAGCCTTATATAGCTTAAAAAAAAGGTAGGATTGTAACGTAGTTACACCGACTAGACATGTGAAAGCATGTGTTTAGCTCGATTTGCTCATGGCTTTCCTTCCTGAGGTCGTCGGCACGTCTCCCGTCGATATTAGATTTCATCGGGATTATTAGATTGTACAGAGAGAGCAACCTTGGTCTCAAGCTGCACCGCTTGCAGCACCTCCCATCCAAGGGCAGTGGCGTATCACTCCACTGCGCCAGGAGGGGTATGAGGATTCCTATGGATCTATGAATGCAAAGCAGAGAATGACCAATTCGGCATATATGCCATATATAGTCATTATCGCTATACCAACAACCTCCAATAGGGGAACAACGGATCCGGGCTGCTGAATCAAAGTGCTAGCGCACCCAATTCAAATTTGGCCTAACTACGCAAATTGACCGTCAACATTTTCTAACAGGTTGAGATAATCGCAGGATCTTCTCGATGTTCAAGCAGCTCCACGTGCACTCACGAGCAACGCTTTTACTTTTTTTCGTCATTGTAGACAGTACGAGAGCTCCTGCTATTGACAAGGGGCCGACTATATCCGAACTGCCTCCTGTGATTCAAATGCAAAACACTAAATTTTGAGCTTTGCTCCTTGGGTAGTGGTAGGAGTTAATTTTTTTTGCATACGTGGGGCATTTTTCGACGTAATTATTACAATTCTCATTAGCCCATTAACACCACAGCCATAATCCGAGGCGTTTTAAAGCCAAGTGCGCGTGGTAGAAGCTGTGTAACGGCTTCTCTGACACAACTCTACCAAACTATCGCGTATTATGCTTCCCGCATATCAAAACGAACCCCTGCAGATGCAGACCTACGGGAAATCAAAGTGCCTACAAAGCTAAAACGATAAAAAGAAAGCGGAGAAACTGAAACCGAGTCATCTTCCTATACACAAATGAAGAAATTATTCGCCCGTTTTTAATTAATTTTGGTTTATACTCGTTTGAACCGATGATGAATATCCCCATTTTTCTCAAGTTCGTGATTCTCCATTCTTTCCCCTTCTACCGAGAATGCCGATTAATTTATCATTCGGTTACTAAGTATCACCCGTAAAATGAGGTGACTGATAAAACCTATCTCCTTGTCCTGAATATCTCCTTTGTTCTTGGCTTTTCAATCGGGAAGGAAAAGGACGACTTCACTCTCCTCTCCAATGATTTTGAGCCAATAGAATTCTAGTGGATCGGAAAGCCATAGGCCTTGTGCTTTATTATAGTGGATTGTATATTCGGAATTTCGTTTTCATTTAAATTTACGCATTTAGAAAATGCATTTAGAGAACGTATGTTCAGCGTTTTCCATGAGCAGTATGGTTGAACCGGTTAGAAAATGTTCGAAAGAGGAGGAAGACCTTTGTTTTTAACTCTCTGGACATATAAAGATACAGGGTGGTCGTAAGTGTTCGACTATACTGATCGGAATATATCCTATGGTCCGAAGGCTTTTCACCAAGCCAACACACGTTTATATGTACTAGGACTACGAGAATGGCAGGATAACAAGCGCTACTCAAATTGGACTATTTTGGTAGTCCAGTTCTCTAATTATTCCTCGTCGCAATTAAGACGGAATGCTTCCACGTAAAAATCCACTTCTCGATAAATCATCATGCAGCATTATTAAAGAAAAAGAGGCTTTTTTTAATCGGCAAAGCCTACTGGCGCTTGATGGTGAGGCTCATGAGTTTACTTGCTCGAGTCAGGTCAGCAACCTATGTGCTAAACCCGCGCTCTATTGAAGCTTCAGGCTGCGCAGGTGGCCGGCTCGTCTCTTCTGCCTGGTGGCATATTGTTCTTGCACGCAAAGAAAAATACCGAAACCAAACAAACTTACATTTGGGTGCCACTGGTTTTTATGTGTGACAGTTTTATTTGCCTACGGTCGTTTAATTTTTTATTCCTTGCGCGTGATGACATCAATGCAAATAAACTCCTTTGTTCACCGGCTGCAGAAGTCGTTGTCTCTACTTTTCAACGCCAAGCCCTGCACACAAAGAAGCCAGAGCAGTAGTGGACAGTTCTGAACATTTACTTAAAAAAAAACGCACAAGACACAAAGCCCACTAAGTACGCCACGTAAGCCCAAACAAACTTGCAGACAGAATTTTCTGCCATTTAAAGGACGGTGCTCGGCAATATCGACCACAGGGGAAGGGAGCGGCCCAATATTCGCTCTTGAAAAGCGGCCACCGTGCAGACGACATTCGTGACCCCAATTGTTGCGGCTCCGAGGTCTGCCCACAGTCGCTACTCAACGAAAAGGGGCTACTAAGGGGCAGTGTCTGCCTTTGTGGCGAAACTTGAAAGACTACGACGTTGTAGGTCTCCCATTTGTCGTCGTTCCTGACAACTACTCGAGACCTCTCGCATCACAGACGCCGAAATATTGGGCGAGCAATTTTTGCGGTCACGCAGCAGTTCTTCAAAAGCCCTTCAAGTAAGGCTGACCACGCCGGAAAAAGGCCGTGGCTGCAAGCCAGCCCTTATCAAACATAAAAAGTTGAACTTTATGAAAGCCAAGATTTGAGTCGCATTTAAGAGTTTCCCGATTGGTTTTCCTATTACTTCCGACGTCTTCTCGCGTTCACTGCTGTCGCGCGCCGCGTTATTTGCTATGCGAGGAGGTACGGCGTGTTTTTTTTTTTGTTAAAGTAGATCGAAGGGCTCATTTGGTGTGGGCTAGAAACTATAGAGACAGAAAACTCGACTACCAGTCTCATAAATATGGACGAACCTTTTAAAACTACACAGACGGGTGTAGTGCTAATGTCGAGTTCTACGTGATGCTTTCCTTTTGTAACAACTCTGGCATTAGGTACTGCTCAATGGTTCTGGTGAAACAACAGACATATTGCCTTCTTTAGACGCATTCCTCTGTTTCCGTTCAGTGAAGGCCACATCGTTTTTTTTTCTTTTTCAAATTGTGAGATTCGTCATAGATTGGTGCTTTAGCTCTCAAACATGAAGTACCGGCTGCTAACCTGCACTATAAAATAATTGCAAGCAGCGAGATTTCGTAACACCGTCATTGTGTACATTACGTGGGACACCTCGAAACAACATTTGCCTCTACACTCGTGAGCAAAGGCTCATTCGCGCCACAGGTAACACTGCACCGTCCTACGTCATCACTATGGTTGCGGGACTTGCGTTCTGTAGAGCCTAATTGATCTGCTATAAGAAAAGAAGAGAGAATTGCTTTACTACACAAAACGTTTACCTAATGGCAGCTGCCGCCAAGACCTTCGATTGATTTGAGGTGTGTGCACATTATTGTTACTGTACGCCATTCAGCAGCTCCTCACAAATTACCGCTTGCGGTTCTGATGTTTTATTCTTCAGAAGATACTTAGCTCAAAACACTTTTTTCTTTGTCATATTTCATTTGGAAACGCTTGTTGGAAAATTCTTTAAATTACAACGCCTTCAAGCATAAACATGCGCTTATTAACGCGTTTTTTTTCTATTCTTATTTTGCAAGAATTTAAGATGTTTTCACTGGAGTGAAATAGGCATTTACTATATTCTCATCGCTAGTGCAATGTAACCAGGGGCAGTTTTGAAAGCTGGAATATTTTTTTGCAACCTAGTTGAGAACATGGATTCTCTCACCTAACACTGGCCATAAATTTACAATAGACGCATCTTCACCGTTGTTGACGCCACCACAGACTATCTGCCATGCCCTAGGCATGCGCGGGTAAATGGATGCCAGAATAGACGTAGTGTCGCTAACCTCCAGTGTTGCTTCGGCCTGCGCGCCTAGAGCGCCGTTAATGGCGTGGATTTATGTTATGAGCCTCTTGCAGCCAAGCGTGTTCTGGCACCCGGCGCGATTGCCCGTCGTGTGCAGGCTTCGAGGACCGGTCGGGGTCTCACTCGCACATACGTGACCCGGCCTGGAGCCGGGCCATTTAACGAGAGGCAGTACACGCTGCGAGAACGCCACCGTTATGGTAGCGCGAAGCTCTGTCGTTAAACCTCTGCACCTACATAAATAGGTCTTGATCCCGTACCGCGTTTTCTCGTTTGCTGCATGCATAGAACGCTCTCGTTTGCTGCATGCATACGAACGCCCCGTAAGGTGTTCCCGAATAGTGAAAGGCCGTGAAGATTTCGAACTATGGCTGAATTGCATGTAGGAGGGAGAAGCAAGTCATTGGATATTGTTGTGAGGGACAACAGCCAGGGTGTTTATTAGTGAAGCGGCGTATTTGACAGTGTATACTGTTCAAGAAGTTGTGATACTTCTATGCCAAGTTTCGCATAGCGCCGAAAGACAAGCTACATTTATAGCAAACTGAAAGTAATCCTTTGAAACTATTCACGTTGCAGCTGAAAAGAAGGAAACTGATGCGTTTCGGAAATAAAAAAAATTTGAATCGCAAGTAAGTGGACAGCGGCACCTATATTAATTATTCTTGAGTTAAAAACCGTTGCCTTGCCATCTGTTGCGCATAGCTGTTTTCTAGGAGCCACTACTGAGTCACAAAACTGGTCAGAAATACACCCCCAATTAGACGAGGTAGAATTGTTTATTGGAATTGTGCACGCGAAATTTATATTTGTGTCTTACTCAGGGCTGAAAATCAGGCTTCCCATTTTTTTAAAAACTAAGTGTTTCAGAACAGAAGTTTCGCAGGATTGCCAACGTTTATACTCATCGACCGTCGGATGAAAAAAATTTAGATCTATTTCAGGGATATTTTAGAATCACCTTATAGCCGAAAAAAATAAAAACTAACTCTTGCTGCCAATCGGCAGGGGAATTCCAATGTGAAAAAAAGAAAAGAAACTTAGCTTACTTCAGTGCACCTATCAATACTTAGTGCAACTGTTGTTTATTTACCAGCTTTACCGCTCCGAAGCGACACATGGGCTGTAGAGGCGCTGTAGAGGAGAGTTCCGGATTAATTTTCAAAACCTGAGGTTCTTTCGCGAAACCCGGCATCGCACAACCCACGGGCGCCTTCAGCGTTTTCGCCTCCGTTTAAACGTGGTCGCCGCGGCCGGGATTGAACCCGGGTCCTTCGGCTCAGTAGCCGAGGCTCAATTTGGAGAAAATTTCCAATGAGAGTTTCGCTTCCGCAGCTCAAATATACGCAGGCGCATAGTGACGAATTTCTGCCACTTCAAGCTCCCGCATTCATTTCACGTGCTCAGTTGGCTTCTTTCAATATCACTCCTGACCAACCTTGCACTTTGAGAGAGGAATTTTATAATTAAGCATCTTCGAACATAGAGCGGCGCGAGGCACTCGCTTCATTAGATAACTTTAGTGGAATCGTTTATTAACATAAATAAATAAATAGATAACTGTTAAAATAATAAACTCCATCTTTAAAACCAACATCACGAGGTCAGCGTGTTGAGTCATTCTATTTTTGAAATTTATTTTTATGGCAGTAACTGTTAACGCTCGCTCACAAGTTAGCCGATGAAATGTGCAGTTTAAATTAATATTCTGCTCTTAATGAGATCCTTGCATTCCACTGGCTTCCCACGCCGTCCGATGTGGGTGAGAAGTACGAAAGCATACGAAGGAATTTCGCCCCAGGAGGCGGCACCTTTGGGCAGCTACGTTACACTGTTGTCGCAGAAAAACTTTGACCATTAGTCACACTCATATTCCACTCAGTGCGACAGCACTTCTCCAAGGCTCAAGAAAAGCTACTTTACTTAAAATGCTATAGCAGACCATTGCCGCAAGTGGCTGCTCAATGCTTTTGAAAAAAAAAAGAATCTTGTAAAGAGCACACCAAGCGCTAGCCTGCACCGAAATAAATTGTCACGTGGAGCCATTTTTCCCGCATCTCGGTTGTTTCTGTGCTATATTAAACTGAAATCAGTATTCGTAACGCTAAACGTGTAAAAAAAAGTGGACGCATATAGCAAAGAGCAATCGAAGAGAACAAACACCAAAACAAGAACCGTGCATCCGGCAGAAATAGCAAATCGGTTTTTGCACCTCGGTAAAATACATCAAAACTTGAGGGGAGAAATGATTTTGTGACACCGACGACTGACTGTTATTACAAAAACGTTCCCAAAGATATTCCCACCTTATGACGCATACAGCGCCTAGATATACTACAGAGTTGGACGAAATCTCTATATTCCAGATATTATCGTTTTCCCCCAGATGTATGGGAGGAGCCCAGAATGAAAAGAAGTGTTTATTTTCTGGACGTGTTTCTCCAAGATCAAGCTATGCACTCAAAACTCGAGTTTGTTGAGGTTCACATACTAAAGAACGGGCTGCCGTGTGAAACGAAGAAGAATATATGCTCAATCGGACTTCCTTGACAAAGTTCACTGAATGGTCTACGGTCTATGCACTCATAATATTCTGCACAACTATACTGTACAATATTGAAAGATTCGGCATTTTAGATGTTTTTGAACTATTATTAGCAGAAATTTGATCGATATAAAATATGTGAAAAGAAATACCAGTAGTTTTTAATCGTGTTGTTTTCTTATTGCGTCATATTTTTCTTCTGTGTTTTTTTTAATCGAACAGAGTTCGGTAAGTCTGTACTGTCTACATCACTTTTATAAAGGTATAAAGTTCGTGTCGCAACTGACCACATCAGTATGGAGCTCTTCCACGAGAAAACATTTCGCCTTGTTTCAGCACAGGTCGCCGCTAAAATATACGAACAGAACCTAATTTGCAGGTCACCGTTTTTTCCACCATATGATGGCAATATAACGGGGCGTCATATGGCACAATTTATCACATTATCATACCTTACTAAAAGGGAACACCTGGTTCTGTGCGAACGCGCCGTCTATGAACGGAACGCAGCTCCATAGACTGCCTTGAGCAGTGATCTGCTAAGCTGCAGTTAACAATACTGTGTCGATGCGCTGTACCTTGTCTTGGGTATTGTATACCAAATCTCACGAGATAATTGCCTTACCTGACAGCATAAAAGACATTGCTGAATGAACAGGTCTCAACCACTTGGAAACTTTATGATTGTGCTCTGATGGTGAGAAATATGTTCACAAATGCTTGAGTCTGGAAATCTTTGGCGCTCTTCGTTTTATGCAAAAAACGAGTGATATCACGGCTTCACTCTAGCAACATGATAGGCAGCAGATATGAAGAATTCGGCAAAGAACGATGCGCACAAATAATTTGTATGAATGCATTTGTCATGACCATAACAATAGAGCTAATTTAGCTGAACATTTTTCTTCAGTTCCAGTTGTCTGCCAGCATCGGGGCTTGTTTTGGCGGGGTGTCTAATTCAATAAGAATTACTCGGAAGAAATATTTAAAGTAAGGAAACTTTCAGATATTTTATTAAAGATGCAGGAACGGGCTTTCGAAGTCGTTCATTTAAGGGGGGGGGGGATGTAATTCGACTTCGCGTCTCTCTTATCAGCCAGCATCTCTGGAGCCCTCATATTTCCATTTCGGATGAACTGCGGGACGTGTCATATTTTTTTTTGTAATTCTGCGCATAGAGTAACGTAAAAGCTATGAGTGGACACTCGGGTCCATTCGATTCGTGGTCGACATCGGCGTTCCACGCCTCCGCTAGATGGCGTTGCACATACAAAAAGAGAAGCTTGGTTTTATGCTTTATGGGAGTTTAACGTCCCAAAGCGACTCAGGCTATGAGGGGCGCCGTAGTGAAGGGCTCCGGAAATTTCGCCCACCTGGGGTTCTTTAACGTACACTCACATCGCACAGTACACAGGCCTCTAGAATTTCGCCTCCATCGAAATTCGACCGCCGCGGCCGAGATGGAAAAAGAGAAGCGGCGGCGGGATGGCAAATAAAACTGATAGGACATTTCTCAATGAAAGCTGCACTCGTTTCTATATTCCACAATTTGTTTTGGGCAATCTCTCCTTCACCCTCAGGATGTCCGCATTTCGGACATCCTTCTGGCGTGCGCGAACTCCAGATCTATTAAGATTGTCTTTGATGACATCTTTCCAAACAATGAAAAATGTTATGCCTTTTCGTTTGCTCAACAGTTTATTACAAGATTACTTGATGTCATTTCACTCTCATGTTGTCATTGCGACTGTCTCCTCATAGTGTGAAAAAAAAAGCCGGTGTCGGTATTTTCTCTCTCTTAAATCGATTGCTCGTTCTCACTCCGCCTTCCCGACTTCACCCTCATTTATTTGACCGAATTTTCGGCAGTAGTCCTGGCTTTGCGTAAGTTAAACTGCTCTTTTTTTCTGCCATAATCATTACGGATTCATTATCCCTGTGTTCCTTCCTAACCGCGTCTAAAGAGTCAGAGGCACTCCGCTTACCCAAACATTTGGTACCAACTCACGTGTGCTCATACCACCTCACGTGGGCACAAAGGAAATCATTTAAATGAGGTCGCTGATACTTTGGCGAAACGCATTTGTTCAAGGCTCAGTCTTGAGTATCCTTCCGCCCTGCGCATATATTAGAGCGGCCAGGTTCCGCAGGCGTCTGCTACTGGAAAGAATTTGCAACCCCAGTGCTTGCTTCCTCTCCTGACTACTAGCGACTTCTGTTCGCGCAGTGCAGTAAAGGCTGACAATCGCGCAAGCTTGAGGTTTATTTCACGCGTCTATGTTGTAGCGTTCGTTAATTGAACTTCCCTCTCCATAGATCTTGTCTGACGGTCTCCCGCTGTGTTCCCGCTCTGCGTTGAACCCGAAACAATAGACGATTTCTTGTTTTCCGGCCGCCGCTTCTCCTCTTTACGGGGCGCCTGCTAGAACACCCGTTAGCTCAGCTCAGTCTAAGTTTGTCCTCTATGGTTGGTCTTTCTCCTTGGCGCTTTTACCCTGGCCACAGCCACAGGAATGAGTTCTTCGCCATTCAATGTTTCCTTTTAAACACGAAACGGCTGCCATCCTAAAATCCTTTTGAATTCCACCTTTTGGCTACTCATGTTCAAAATTAATCTGTAATCAAAACATCCTAGACTGTGCACGTATAACCCCGTTTCCATTTTCAGTCACCAATATCCTAGTTTACCGTTTGTCCTTAATTAAAAAAAATTGAATCGGCAGTTTTTTTTCTTCCCCGCCGCGGTGGCTCAGTGGTTAGGGCGCTCGACTACTGATCCGGAGTTCCCGGGTTCGAACCCGACCGCGGCTGCTGCGTTTTTATGGAGGAAAAACGCTAAGGCGCCCGTGTGCTATGCGATGTCAGTGCACGTTTAAAGATCCCCAGGTGGTCCAAATTATTCCGGAGCCCTCCACTACGGCACCTATTCTTCCTTTCCTCTTTCACTCCCTCCTTTACCCCTTCCCTTACGGCGCGGTTCAGGTGTCCAACGATATATGAGACAGATACTGCGCCATTTCCTTTCCCCCCCTAAAAAACCAATTATTATTATTATTGTTTTTTTCTTTAACCTGAAAAACGTTTTTGAGCATCCTGCAGTCATCGTCTGTGTCTTGGTCAATCCTCCGCAGTGCGTACGCGCCATTAACTCCTTAACAACAACAACAACAACAACAACAACAACAACAACAACAACAACAACAACAACAACAACAACAACAACAACAACAACAACAACAACAACAACAACAACAACAACAACAACAACAACAACAACAACAACAACAACAACAACAACAACAACAACAACAACAACAACAACAACAACAACAACAACAACATTGCATACTTAAACGGTAGCTTTGGTGTTACCCCGCAGAGCTAAGTTGTTTGTTTTTTTAATCAGTCAGAACACTGAGAACATAGGCGGTCGCAAATTAGACTACGGAGGACTTCTTTAACTTCATTGGGATGAAAAAAAAGCACCGCAAGTTTAAGGGGTGGTTTGCTTTAGAGATTTTCCGTTCTCATTCGTCTTTTTCATCGTCGCATAATTTATTTCATAAATGATTGCCATTCGGAGCACCGCTGATTTTCAACGGACAGATAAATGCTTTTTGATAAGCTTTTGTGCCTACAGGCGGCATTTTTTTTATGGCGCTTTAGTGCACACGAAATTTTTTATTCATGTAAACAAGACTTTGCCTTATTATATGGTTAGCGTATTAATTCCTAGCGGTTCTTATACTGGTATAACAATCCATCGCGGTAGCTTAGTGATTAGGACGTCGGTTACTGAAACCTAGAACGCGGGATCGAAGCCACGGCAATGCCATTTGCATACCATAGCAGATCATAGCAGACCATACCTTACCAACACTTTGTCTTGTCCCAGAGATTAATGGTCCGGAAGTCACAGACAGCTCTCGCCTTCAAAGTCCAGACATACTAGTCATCGCTATCCTAACTTCCTTTTGAACGAACAGATCAGTACGGGCAGACTTGTACCAACATTTTGCACGAGCAGATTGATTCGAGTTTTCTTTTTTTTCTCGTGGTGCAACCGGCTGTAACGATTCTTTATTTCTCTTCACCACGCACCGATTTATTATCTTTGATTTTATTTGTGTTCTTTATTTTCTGATGCGATAGCAATATACTGGTCGTCATACGAAAACCACGTCTCTCTCCGAGACGAAATTTCCTGATTGGTCAATAGAGGTGACGTGATCTTGTGACGTCATCGCAGCCTGCACTCATTATATGGCTAGCCATATTGGTCAGGAGAGGTCATGTGAACTTCTGACGACATTAACATGTACCCTACCATGGCAGGTCGTGGCCTGGCCACCGGAATGGACAACCGGTCTATCTTGGCAGGTGGCAATCAAATTCGAGAGATTTCACATGACATTGTGACGTCATTACAAGCTGCCCACCAGGTTGATAGCAACCTTGTTTCTGGACAGCAACCTAGGTAAATAGTCGAAGTGAACAATCGAAAACAATTGGGATGTATGCCAATGTCGGCACCGTCAAAGCACAGCGGATACCTGCTTCTGTAGCTTGCCGTCCGGATATGACGTATGATGGTTTATGGACTGACAGTTGCAAAGAAACTGATGCAGACGCACACAGAAGTTGGTACAGAAGGTGTGAAAAATGTGCCGTTTCGCCTACTTTGCTGGGACCTGTGGGAGGTTTACAGTATTAAATAAATAAAATAATAGATATGAAAATGCGGAGCTGAGGACTCCAAGACTGTTCTCAGTTTAAAACACAATCGATGACTGGGAACATCTTGGCTACATTACGCTGGGCAGTTCTGTCGCCTGAAATTTCGATTGTGGTCCATTGGTAGCGTAACGCGGCCGCCCGGCAGCCCGACATACATAGATGACGACACGCAATGGCACGCCTGCCTGACGCGAGATGACCAGAATTCATCGCATTAGTGCCATAAGTAAACCTTTTTCTGATATACATGATCCACGGGTGAGGATGTTTTCGCCCTAACATAACAAACATTCAGGCCGTTCATCTTTTCCAGTGAATGACACTTTGGAGCAAGTAATTGCAGTGCGCCCTTTGTATGCGTGCGAGAGATTGGCTTTTGTTACTTCCTTGGCGCGTTTCTGAAGCAGGCCACTCGAACTTTGTACTGGATGCTTGGCCGGAAACATGCAAAGCATTTCAGAAAACGCGGGCGCTTTGTATGGGAAGCTTTGTATGGGAGTAGTGGAACATTCGCTCTAAAATTTATTGGTTAGCCACCGTACCAAAAAATTACCAGATGTATCTCAGAGTATTCGGAGCTACATATGAACTCCCCTAAAGGATCACAGGGCAAAAATACGTTGGTATGATGTGAATAAGCGCCCGCACAGCATCAGAACTCTTATCTGCGTTTAATGAAAGAACGAATTAAGTCCAAAACTCCATGAAATAAGAAAACTTCAACGCTTGCCTCGTGAACCACTTGTGCTTTCTCGTTATCTTCCTCAATTTTCTTAAAAAATATCCGGAAACCGGAGCCGCAAGCAAATAATAAAGGTCTCTTACGCGACTATGTCTGTGCCCAATCTCTAGTAATTTTTTTATATTCAAATCATTCCAGGAGTCTAGGACAGATGGAAAGCGTACAAATTTGAGCGTATTACACTCACAACCACATTTTGCCTTCTTTCAAGTTCGCAATATAGCATTCACTAGGCGGTCTTGTTACTGTTCTCTAAGGCGCATGCTTCTGATCTTGCCATGCTGTCATATCATTTTTTTTTATAAAATAAATAATGTAAGCTCTTGAGAATAAAAAGAGAAGGGGGTGGAGGGGGACCTTGTTTCTTTATTTGGAGTGATGGATAGAAAGCTTATTGGTCTCGTTACCTGTGCCTCGCATGGGGACAGAATGCGGTGAAGAAGCCACACCCACGAAGGGGAGGATCGAAGTACGAAGAGTATCGTAGATATACGATGCCAATGCACTGCTCCCTATTTGGTGGCAGTAGATGGCAGCTATAGCTTAAAGTCTTCCATACATAGTTAGTGTGGATACAGTTTTAAACCATGCAATTCAAACAGCGGAGACGGCTTATATAAATGTTATGTTGAACCATGGTCACTATGTTGTCATTTTTTTTTCAGCAAGAGAATTTCAGTATGACTGTTGCGTTTTCTCCTGCGTATCGCAAGAAAACTGCATAGATACTTCGTAGTTTACATATTAGCACTCAGCTGTGGTAATTTTCTTTTCAATTATTTCAGAGCAGGAGTGTACTCACTAATGAAAGATTTAAAACTTTATATAATTGCTCTTAGTACTTTCACATATTCCTTTGAGTGACATTCCTATTCAGTGCCTTTGAAGTTGAACAAAAGAAATGTAAATTTAAAAATTTGAATCTGAATGTTCAGCGTTATTGAACTCCTTTCGCCAAAAGACGTATCCACTCTTTAGAGTAATAGGTTCGCACGTGCGAACGTACTGCGATCTAAGATATGTTTCAGACTAAAATACTGGATCTGATCGCGTGGTTGGCACTGTTCTCGCCCCTTGGCAGCGCTCTATTCGCAGATGTTCTGTTTCTGAGTGCACAATGTTGGAATAATTTTAAATGAAAAAGCCTAGTCATCGATATTCAATCGATAGTTTGAAAGTTCTGACGAGATGGCCATACAGCATTGCCTCTTCCCTGGAGTTTGCTTATGTTTAAATGAGTAAGCTCGGGTTATTCACCTCCTCCCTCCCTCCTCACACACACGCACTGTGCAATCCCAACCGGGCGCTTAGGGTACCTGAATAAGTAAATAAAATAATAGGTTTGTCGGGCTCCTTACTTGGCACGAGCAGGATAAGTGTGTCTTATGTCCCTTATTGACCTAAGTGAGGTGACCTAAAGGAAGAATTATCAGAGATGGCATATATACTGATGTTAAATCACTAAATTGTTTAACAAGCTGAATGTACGAAGGGAAACTGGGCGAGTCAGTGAAGGTAACACATTTTTAACACCACTAAAAAAAAAACGAAGACACGGGTTGCATAGCCTTCACCTGTGCGCAGAAACCTTAGTTTTAAATTAAAGAAACCTCTCTTGCTTCTGTCGAGGGGTCAACGCTACCGCAGTAGCATATGTGCAGGCTGAATAGCAGGTTATGGCACTTGTACTCGAGACGGTTCAGGGTGTACCACAAGTTGCTTATCTCCTCAGCGGTAACTTGGTGAACGTAGATAGCCTTCTTGTAGTCGCACGGCATCGGCAACTTGAGGAAGTGAACACCAGACAGATGCGTTATGGAGACACCAGCACGTTCGGCGCACTTTCCAGTAAGATATACGTCCTCGTTAGGGAACGGCTTGACGAGGCCTGTTGCTGTGTACAGCCGATGCACCACGCGGCCTCCGATTACGTACATTGGACCCGCTATGAAGTCCGGAAAAACGTCCCTGGGTTCGTCATCGTAAGAGATGTACCATTTATTCTCTGAGCGACGCTCGGGAGCGTAGCGGTGGATAACTTGGCCGTAGATGGCGTCCTCCGGCCGTTCGTGCATAGCGCGATAAAAGTTGGCGACGTTCAAGAAGCTGTCATCGTCCATCTTGACGACAAACCGAGCCTGGGGACAGTAAAGCGTGACCCAGCGAAGCATCATGACTGTCTTGACTGTCAGGTTGCGGTACGAGTCCACGAAGTCCTCTTGCACGATGTCTCCGTACCGTAGTGATTCCATTGCTAAGGTGTTTTGAAGATCTGAGGTGTTGGGCTTGCCGAAAAGGAAAATCAGCTTGTTTCCAGATGATCTTTTTATTTCTTTTCCCCATGTGCTTCTGATGACGTTTCGGGTCCTCACGTACTCCACCGCTGAGTACACAGCGAAAAGATAATCCACTGGTGTGGTATTGGGGCACATATTTTCAGGGTTGATGAGATACTTGTTTGGCTTGTAGAACAATCGCTCACTAGGCATGTTTTCTTCTCCAACCTTCGTGTCTGGAAACCACCGGAGGGGTTCTTCGAAGACCGCGCTGATGACTAAGGCGAGCAAGCTACTGATAATATAACCCCCTATCCAAAGTAGCAAAGCGCAAATAAGTATTTTGATGCAGCACTTGAAACATCTTCCACGTTGCGCCGTGAATACCTGTTAGCGAAAAATAAAATCAGCATAGGTAACGTTAAGCTCCTCTTGTAACAAAGCTAGGAATATATCAGAACTGTCATTACTATTACAAGCACATGAAGTGCCCCGTTATATGCTGTGCCACAGATCGTCTCTTTTTATAACGTTACGTTAGTTCTATGCAAGCTACGCCCTGCGAAAAGGAGATCTGGATAAGGAGCTCCGCTAACCATATGGCAAAACCTCTAGACGTTGTTTGGTTAAGAACTGTTTGGCATGCAAGCTGTTTTCCTCCACCGTAACTTAAAGATGCTTTTGTCTTTCATGCTGGCTACACAAAAAACACGCACATTCTGACAACTTCTCTTACGAAACAAAAACACAGGGGCTTCTTGTTTGGTTGCTTATGAAGGGTAATGTTGAAAGCATATATGAATGACTTTTTTTTTTTAGGGTAGCGATTACGGACATGTTTCACTTTCCAAGAGAGCCTGATTTCTTTTGCCGTTCTACAAAAGAAAGATAAATTGTTTTCTAAATGGTAAAATATCTTCAAAGTGCTGCAAACATAGCGGAATATTGCGTCCTTCTCTTTCTCCCGACCGGATATTCCGGCTGGATAGTCGCCGCCAGTGTCCTTTCACGTACCTATATGATCTCTACAAAGCCGTAAAAGCAGCTCTCCTGACACGCAAGTTCATTAAACACCGGATGACCGACAGACGTGATCGTGTATCACAACCTACCTGAGATAAAAAAAGAGATCTACTGTATGCCCTGACAACACATTTTCAGAAGCGTGATCCACCTGTTTATCTTTCTACCTCAAAAGAATTTTTTAAGAATGTTCAAATATAAGTTATTATTATTGAGCAGTTTCGAGGTATCGGGACTCCGAAACAAAAAGATATTAATCAGGTTTGTGCACACAACTATATTTGCAGAAATATCCCTGGCTGCAGCACATGGTTAAATACAGTTCCGTTTTAGGAGGTCCTGTTTTTCATCTGACGTTTCCGTAATTGCACACACGATCACGAAAATAAAACTCTCTCTTTCTGCTAGCTCGCGGCAGACCATTTCAGACTGACCACCGGACGGAATGTTATTTCGGCAGTCCTCAATTACGCAAGTCGAAGTCAACGAGGTTGCAGGGCATTGACACCTGAAGCAAAGAGCGATCGTTCTAGTGTTTGGTTTATTGTTTATCGGGGTTTAACGTCCCAAAGCGACTCAGGCTATGAGAGACGCCGTAGTGAAGGGCTCCGGAAATTTTGACCACCTGGAGATCTTTAACGTGCACTTACATCGCAAAGTTCTAGTGTAGTGGCTACAAAGTGCCTTAAGTTTTTTAAGCGGGTTGGGCTCAAAAATATCGCCCAGGCCATGAAAAGAAAAAGAAGACGTGATTTTTAGTGGCAACTATAACATATCGCTGCCATGCTTCCAGATATGCCAAATTGTATTGTGGTCATCGAAGTCTTGAATCGTTGATTCAAAAGATAGCAAGAAATTGCGAATGACAGGTGCCACTATCTTCCCGAGAGGCTAAGGAGACCTTCACACCGTAACTGATTGTTTGCTAGGTCTATGAGCCGTGACTGTGACGAAGAAAGGGTTACTTGATTGGCTTCTTTTCAGGGTTTGTCAGCCATTACGTGAGCGAAACCAAGATACTGAATTAAATTGTTCTGGGTAATAAGGAGCAAAACAGGGTAAATGCTTGGCATTTTGAACTCCACGATAAAGCATTTAGATGCAAAGAAAAAACTAACAAACAGGAACGTCGTTCATACATTAAATGTTATTCTGCTATCCGCTTGAACAAAGGTTATCGGATTGAGATGACGTTACCGGAAGAGGAAGGATATCGAATACAATTATGCTGCAGGACAAGCCGTCATTTCAGGTGTCAGGTATTTTGCAGGTGCCAAGGAATTTTTTTCTAAGCGTGAACATGCGCGCATTATTTTCCCAAATTTTTGCGCATCTTTCAGGTTCAATTTATCTGTAGGGTTGCAACTTCAACGTGTCTGGAAGTGATCAGAAGAGAGTGCGCACACACTTCGTTAAGAGTAGCAACATACTTCCACATTAACTCAAGCTACAATATACAGGATGGGACTACAATATGTATAAGTAGGACTCTTCGTTTTAGCATAAAATCTGGCTTCTCCCGATTCTTCCACAGTAAGGCGATTTATGAAAATCGGGTTAAACCTAATTTCCAGCCGAGGAATGCACCTTCGAGCAGGCATAATTTGCTGGAGCACAAAACATAATACACTACACGAGAACTAGCGCACGTCTCTCACTCGTCCTGGCGCAGTGTTCTCAGTTGAGTATTATTTCAGACTTATTTTAACGATTAAATTATTATCTGTGTCATGCTTTAATCAGAACACAGGCTAAAAATGTGCATTTCAGAAGCCAGAGGCGATTCATGCACTGTATCCTTAAGCTCAAAAATGCTGCTATTTCGATCACGGGGGGAGGACTACCTCTCGGTTTCCTCCCTGACGCATTCAGGTTTAAACTATGGAGACGAATTTATTTCTGCATGAGGCGCAACAACTTGAAAAATATATGCAAGCTGCCGGTTTTCCATAATTCGTTGGCATCAGTCATATACGTGAAGTCTAAAATTACAGCTCCCTCTTGCGACCGAACTAGGTTTCGTTAGAGCACTGGAGAATAAGATAGCAAAAGTATATTAGTGACGTCCACCACGGCCCATAGTATGCTCCTAAAATTATATGTTTCATCTATCGGATCTTTAGCAGATCCTAAATGTGCTCACCGAATCCACGAGTAATTTTTTTGTTTATGTTTTTGATTGTGCGAAGCTTCTTTCACTCAGGAATCAATTATTTCATCTATGAAAAAAAATACCTGAAAATTTGGCGACACATAATAGCTTTAAGTACGAACCTGGTTTTCCTTTTATAAATGATACTTGATGGTGGGAAAAAACGCAGCCTATAGCGCGAAGGTTTATCCTGGTTAACCCTTTCGCGGCAAATATATGAGAAGAAAAATGAGTTCGGTGAGAGGCACAGAAATCTCTATGCAATGAGACTTTAGAGTAAAAGGTAATTTTTTAATCGAGTACTATGTCGCGTAACACAACCATTGTAAACGCAGCCTGGTATAAATAAAGTGTTTCAGCATTGACACAAGAAAATCGCTTTGATATTACATCCACTGGGCAGCCAAAACTCTGACCTTAGAAACCGAGGGGGTGATTCCGCTGATGTATTAGTAAGACTGTCAGCAACAGAAAAAAAACGCATCATTGTCTTTAGGGACGAGGTTTCACCCTTGTTTTAGAAGAAACAGAGATAGAGCAAGACAGAAGATGTGCAGGTTAAAATGAGATTGAAGGCAAATTTGGGTTGTATCGACCGGTTGGCGAATTCTAACGGCACAGATGTTACTTTAACTCAGAACCGAGCTTTTGTAGCCAGATAATGCCACAAGTGTAAATGAAATACAGGTGTTGAGATCTCCGGACAAGTTCGGAAATGAAGTGTCATGCGTCGACAATTTTGTTTTCCTTTACGCGTGTGTCTGAGGCTAGGCGACACCTCCCATCACTTCAAGTCGTGATATCAGAGTTCCTTCTGAGGTGGACGTTTGTGGTTTTAATGGAGAAGGTGAATAATTTGAAATGAAATTTTTCTGCACAATAAATGCACGCATAGCTGCCATAAAAACATCAACATGCCCAGAGAGAGTCATAGAATTAATATTTTGTTAAGGCGAACATTGTGGAAAATTGAAACCAGAATGAAAACCAAACCAAGAATAATATAAGCTCACCTTCTGGTAAAACTTCAAATTCATTTCCTTTTTGTTTTGTGCAGAGTTGACCGATTAGAGCTTAAATTTCGAGCATAGAGATATATGCTCATCATCCATAAAGTACAAAAGGTCGACTACAGTTCTTTCCCGATGTTTGCTTCCACGTACCTACGTGCTCTGTGCAAAGCCGCAAAAGCAGCTGTCCTGATAAAACACCTGTACACCAGGTGGCATGATCGTCTACCACGAACTACTTCAGAAAAAAAAACAAAAAACCTGTTCTTTGGTGCCATTTTCAGTAAAATATCAGAGAGAATCAGGTCTTCCGGAAACGCTAATTGCTCTTTGAACGTCGGGGAAAAAAAAAATGTCGGCCCTGTTTCAAACAGCTTCATCAACCTGTTTTCTACCACATAAAATACAAAAAAGAAAGTAAGTTCGCATGAAAGCATTTTTGTTATTTGGCAGTGTCGCAGATACCGGGACTTTGAAAAAAAAGCATATAAATTTGTTTTGTGGACAGAACTATTTGTGCAAAAATGCGCCTGGCTGCAGCATATAGTTCCATACACTTCGAATTTAGCAGCGCCTATATTTGACGCACATTTAAGTAATTGAACGTAGGATCGCCAAAATAAAAATCTCCTTTTGTCCTAGCACGTCGTAAGCCCTCTGAGACTGACAACAGGACGGAATTTTATTTCATCAGTCGCGGTAAACGAGGTTGCCAAAGTACTAACTACAGCTCCAGCAAACAGCTGTTGTCAAAATGTAGTGGATACAAAGTGCCAGCTGCCGGCACTTTATTCTCAGCGATATCGCATTGTGGTCGCCCTCTCTACTTGCAGGATTTTCCAATAGGGTAAGCACACCCGGCGTTGATTCTGGCTCGTTTGCAACCTGATAGCTGTCTACCTCTGCGCACAAACAAGTGCAGTAATAAGGGAGTAATTACTCCTTGGCATCCACCCAAACGCAGCCATACGGCTACAAAGGAAAGCTATACAGCTTCCACAGAAACTTCGCAATTAAAGAAAAATACTCCCTGGTCCGGGGTTTGAACCCGGGACCACCGCTTCACCTTAGCAGTCGCTCTACCAACTGGGCTAACTTGGACGGCAAGCATATGGCAGGGCGAGGGCAAATTGATCAATAACTCGAAGTGGGATAAGTGTTGGTCAAATCTAATTTCTCCCTTATTACAATTCTACTCCACCTTGTGGGATTCCCCTAAACATTTGACCAAACAAGTGGAGCTGCAAACTGACGCCGAAGGCGCCACCGCGCTCAGCCATTTCACGTGACCAGCGAAAATGCCAACTCGGCCATGTCACGTGGTCTCAGGACATCACTCGCTCCGTAGAACAATCAGCGAATTTTATTACATACGACGCTGAATGACAAATAATCCCGTTTACCTAAAACAGCCTGTGCAAGCCACAGTTCCGGAGGAATAATCTTTGAATACATTGCCAAACCTATCAACCCTTCACTTAACAGTGGATAAAGGGCGTAGTATCTGTGTTCTTTCCTGCAAACACACAGTGTAAGCCGCAAAGGAAAGCAATACCCCCTAAACGCATTCTAACTGGAAATGTTGTGGGACTCACCAGCACTGCACAATAAGTGACGTATCAGACAGCGCCTAAATTTTTGAATCTTTTGAGACCGGCAAATTTTTGAGACTGGCAATTAACTATCTGCCGCAAAACACCTGCTTCGAAGGCTGACGTAGAGCGGGAAACAGCTATTTTTATTCAGAACGACAAGAAATGAATGGATTAATGAATTAATCGGTTACAGGTGATTACAACTAATCGACTAGAAATTAATGGCCCCTTAGCGCACGCTGTTGCTCCCGCTTGTAGGAACAAGCCAAAACAAAAGCAGTTCCTTGAAACGTAATATCACTATGCGCATGAAAACTCTGCGATAGCTATTTCATTCAAGTTTTCAGCACTTTTTGTCAACATGTGAAACCCCCCAAAAAATACTGTAATACTTTAAGAGCCAAAAGGAACGAAATTAGGATGCCACTACTCTACATAAACGCTGAACGCCGAGCTATATTCAATTACCAGCAATATTTAGATCGCGTTCCTCAACCATGGCAGCTTTTGGTTCGTTTATCATCCGTACGTTCGTCACAATACCTAAGAGGAAGTTCAAGCATTGTCACCGCGCAATGTCAAGAGAGAAAACGAGAACAAGAGAATTATTGTACTCACTAATTATATGTAAGCAAAGGAACAGATGTTTTAGGCCTCTGAATGATTTTGCCGTAATGCAACACGCACATGGCGCGGGTAGCCCGATGAGAAAAACAAAGGTGGAATTCTAGGCTTTCCATTTTCTGTCGAGATGTGGCTCACCTTGGCCCACACGCTGACCAGCTAGCCAACTTTAGCCACCTAGCTAATTAGGTAAATGCTTTGGCTCGCGCCTTCTCCTGCAGCGAAAATTTTCGAATATCGTAGAAGATAGCGACGCCGGTGCCGCAGTGGTGCGATGTTGCCGGCTTTCCATGCGTACAGGCGTCCTTCACCATTTGCCGCAAATCGCAAAGGCTACATGCAGCCTGCGCCTTTCAGGGCGCTTCGTGGGAACACTGGCGGTCCGCAATCATTAAGCCAGCAGCTCGGAAAATGTCTCCAGAATGTCAGGGAGCGCTACGCAAGTACATTGCTGAACTTGCTGCGGCCTTTCTCGAGGCAACTGCTTGCACACCATAACTCTTAACTGGCTTCGAGTTAAGTGGTCACCCCTTCAAAGAATACACCTCTGAATTTGCGTTCAGAGCATACGAGACCGCATTTGGCTAAATCGAAGCATCCGCTGTCATGCACGCATTGCAAAAAACAAGTGCAGAAGGTGAATATGTAAAGAGAGAGATAGAGGGTTTATTGATAGGAAAGGCAGAGAGGTTGGCCTGAAAAATAAATATCTGGCCTGCTACTCTGCTCTGGGGGTCGGTGAAGAGGAGATAAAAGAAGGTCAAGATGGGGGACGATGATGATGGGAGGAGGCAGATGAAAAACTACTTAAAAAAAAACAAGGCACACTTTCTGACATCACAAACGCGAGACAAGGTCCGTGTCGCTCAAAAAGCGTGAGAGTGCTCGCGTTGCCTTTACAGTTCTAAAACTATCTGGCCAAGCGCCGAGGATCAAATCCTCAGAGAGGAGCGATGTGTCCATAGGCGTCAGAGCAGATGCGAGTATGAGTCTTTCACGTGCATACGCTGGACACGCCACTAAAACATGTTCTATAGTCTCTAGCACGCCACATGTGGTACATTCCGGGGAGCCCGCTTGTCCTATTAAGTGCAAGTATTTGCGCATGAATGCCACGTTTAAACGTAGTCTACGGATAACGCATGCAAGAGGCTGAACAGCCATCATAGTTCTGCATAAGGAGGGTGATAAAATCCCGATTTTGCAGGGCGTTCACGCTGGCAGACACTTTCCCTTCGGAACTAGTTCAAAATGTGTTCACAGGAGACAGTCTAGAACTTGGATACCCGAGTGGGTAAAAGCTAATAGGGAATACCGCAGGAATCTGCGATTTGCTGATGGCCTTACGTAGGTAAGAAAGGCAACGAATTGCGAAGCATCATGGAGGACCTAGATCGCCACAGAAGAACGGATGGTTCTATGAAATAGAAGAAGTACAAAATATTGTTGAGTAGTCTCGGCAGCGCACAACAGTAAGGGTAGAGCGCATTTCGTAGGCACTGTCGGATATTAACAGGAGTTTACCATGAGGTTTCATAGCGCAAAAAAAAAAACGGTGCACGACAGAACACAAGAAAAAAAGAACCCCGTGTGAATGGAACTTCGTGTGATTTACCCACTAGCTCGAACAATCACCCCTCGGAATTTACCAATATCCCCCGAGAGGAAAGTATTAACAACAGCATCTTACAGGCATTCAACCATGGGGAGGAACGTGGAAGCTAACGAGAATGGCTTGAGCTTAACTTCCAGAGCACAGCGGGCTATGGAAAGGAAAATGTTAGGTTTAACGTTAACAGACAGAAATTGAGCAGAAAGTCTCGGGGAAGAAACTATAGTTAAGAATATCCTAGATGAAGTCGAGATGAAATAGACTTGAGCAGGACATGTAACGCAAGTGAAAAATAAGGAATGGTATCTTAGGATGACGAAATGATTTCCAGGAGAAGGTAAGCGTAGCAGTGTGTAGCAGAGAAGCAGATAGGCCGGTAGATGTATGAAGCTGGTAAGATAGCGAGGATAAGACGACCGCAGCTGGCACAGCACAGAATTCACTGGCTGGATGTGGGAGAGGACTTTGTCCTTCATTGAATGTAATTAGACTAAAAACTGGCCTTAAACAATTTCCACTGCTCTAACACTTTAAATGCAGTAATATTTCTCTTTTCCTAGTGCTAACATTTCTCTATGCAGGGGGTAATCACTTGAAAGCAGACAAACTCCACCAATGCCGAGATTAATAGGTACGGGAATTAATGAGGGCGGATTTCTAAGGCTCCACCTGAAGCCACTCTAAAATGAAAGTTTTTCACGAAGAAAGTTACTAATAGAGCCCGCTTGAAATCAGAAAAGTGCAAAGTTTAAAGACGCGGAAAGTTAGACACAGCGTTTTTATTCTGACCAACCCGCGCGCATGTCCTCCGGTACAGCAAGAATGGTCAGTGCCTTTATAAACTAAAAGATGCACACTGAGAAATTGTTTTTGAACAAGAAGACGACGACAAAGCCGAGAAAAACAAGGACGAGCGCTAACTCACAACTAAAGCTTATGCAAAAACATGTAAGTATAAATAGGAAATCAAAACAAGACTATCATCAGGAAAGTCTAAATAATGAAGGCTATCATAATGAACATCACGTGTCACCCCGTGTACACAAGTCAGTAGGTCAGAAAATCGAAGCTCTGTGTCAGAGTAGCGGACGGAAGTCTGACTGACACATTTATCTCCACTGATACGCATATGAAATGCTTCCATAAGCTCAAACACGAGTTGATCCCTGTGCCTATTGTTTTGTCGAAGAGCGGTGTGCATTGGCCTCCCTTTTTTTTTTGTACCGCACGTGCGGCAATGTTGAAGTTTTTAGTATGCATGTCAACCTACTGGCCCAACTTTCAGCTCTCCAAAAGATCCTTCGCTTTTGTTAACCTTATTTCTGCTGCTCATTCTGTGTATTAGCTAAGTGTTAAGTTCAAGTCAGCTTGGTATAAAAAGATGGTTCACCTTCAGATAACTTTTTTCTCTCGATGCAGGGATTTCATTCTTTTCTATAGGTGGCATGGAACAACTTGGTTGCATAAGGCTCAAGGGACTCTTTTAGTGAGGATTTCGCCGCGCATTATACGCTGCAAAAAGGTTGGCACCCAAGAGCCATGCTGGTGTTTGGCGGTGCCGATGACTGCCACTCAGACATTATACGACAAACCTTGACAACAATGTTCGAGGAACCGCAAAACCGTTCTTGAGTGTCGTCACACCGTGGTGTTTTTGTCACAATTTTAGCTTAATCTTTGAAGAAATAATCGGTCTTGCATCGCGAAAAACTGCATTTGCTGCGTGCGTAAATTAGACACCTGTATCTGACTAGTTTTACAGTATACAACAGCCCGAAAATGAAGACGATACTTTACTGTTAGGATGTCGCTAGAGCTCCCCAATTACTAACGTAAGCGCTGAATTCAGGGTCCACAACGAAATGTATTACTGGTACGTAAGCGACCTGGAAGATCTACCTATACATAACACCTTTTTGACATTCACCAAGCACTCAAAAGGTTTTAAGACCAGAAAACTTATTTTAGGTCGCAAGGGGCTTCGGTTCTGAGAGTCGATTAAATGATGATGAAGTAGACGTAACAGACGTAATAGACGGGGGCGAAAATATAGCTTTGGTAGAATGCAATAGCTTGGGAAGCCAACAACAAGAGCTTGAGCAGGTAGAGGGTAGGGATAGCTGTCTGCAGCAGTTGCAGCCTAGTTTTAGTGCGCATGCACAGACGTACAGCACGCCGTCACGCCAACGACGCCAGATTTTCTGCCAAATTGAGCAGAGCAGGTCCTGCCATGAGCAGCCGAAGCAATTCTCTATCGGCGGACACAGCACGAGTGGTGGCGGCCAATCCATCACTCTCTCTTCTGCGATGGTCCTCGACTGGTTTTTGGGGCCGGCGAGGCTGACAGAATCCAGGCCCTTGGCACTGCGGCTGCCGCCACTCACAAAATGCCGCTGTTCTGGGGAATGTCTTCCTGGAATTTCTTGTCGAGTCGTAACAATGTCTGCAGCTTTTGGTCGTTTTCCTGCAATAGAGAGGACATTGGTCTTTGTTCAAGGTTGGAAAGGAAACATTTCATGCCTTATACTTCGCCTGGTTGACGAGTACTGCGATTTTATTGACACATATGTAAACGACCTATTATAATTTTAAGTTAATCATCATCTTCTTCTCGCTCACTTTAGGTAACAAAACACGAATTTTAGAGCTGGTTAAAAAAGGTTTTATTATATATATGATGCAAACGAATATTCAACTCATATCCGCACTTTATGCACTCTGTGATAATGCCCCTTTAGTAACCTCCTCGCGAGGTTGAAATATTATTGTCTCATTGGTGCGATTTCTATATAGGGTAATTAAGGTAACAACTTCATGAGCGCACACTGTCTGCTAACTT
The DNA here is from genome assembly GCA_030143305.2 of Amblyomma americanum. Lineage (NCBI taxonomy): Eukaryota > Metazoa > Arthropoda > Arachnida > Ixodida > Ixodidae > Amblyomma > Amblyomma americanum. The sequence goes on from JARKHS020026082.1 coordinate 51,605, forward strand.
GAGAGACTGGTGCAGTGAGGGCATTTTTATTATTCGGCTTATTCTAGCCGCCTTTTGATTTTCCTCCTCAGCAATAGTGCCTTCAAAAAAAGAAAGAACCGCGCACTCTCTTCGCCTTTTTTTCGCCTTTGCGAAGTGCTGCGAAAGCCACATGCCAAGTCTGGAGAATGTACAGTACAGGAGCGCAACACCGGTTCAATTTATGCCGTTCCCAACAAAGTACAAAAAGTTGTATGGTGAAGAACACTAGTGCTTTTATTTTGCTCGACCAGCTATTCCTCCGCTGTAATAATCATTGCTCGACCTATTAGAGGTCAGTTACTACAACGCTGACTTTGAAGCGCAGCTTGCCACCCCACTCAGCCATCTCTGGAGAAAATCTGAAAGTAAGAAAAGAGAGCAGCACTTAAGTCTACTCTTTTCATTCCTTGTTCCCTCGTTTCTTCGCATTCAGCACTCATGGCGGAAACTGAATGCATTTGAGTCTTCAACAGATATATTCTCAGAGAGTTCATTTTGGAGTTATAAAACATCTTTGTTTTTTTTATTTGCTTTATTTGTAAACTTTCAGAGTATGTCCAGTGTACCCTGCTAGTTGCGGACTGCGGACACGTGAAAAAGTGATCTCCCTTTGCTGTCTTCCCTTTTCTATCTCTCCCTTCTTTCCCCTTCCCTCGTGTAGGGTAGCATGCTGGGCGTCGCCTAGTTAACCTCCCTGCCTTTCCACTCATCGTTTCTATCTCTCTGTCTCTCTTCACGCCTATCATGAATAAGACTTCATGAGAATATCTTCAGAACCATAGACTACCAACCTTTAATCAAGAGGTCTTTATGCATCGCTTGCTAAAAAGAGAGCGCAAGATTTAGAAATGCCTTTCACACGCTGCAAAGGAACAGAAGAGTTGAGTGCAGCTTTTTCTGCTTCTGAGTTTTTCTGAATTTTTAATACCGTGCGAATAATTTACACCAAAGAGGTCCAGCCAGAAATCCATCAGAAGCTTCTTTTTTTTCTTGCAACACAAGTTGACAAGACAGCCAGTGTGTGCTTTTTTCGTAGTTCACAACCAGCTGTAAGTTCTAGGCATAGTAACGAGTGTTGCAGCTGCGATAATAAGTGCAGGTATGGTTTTTGCATCTGTGCATAAATTGTACTCGCCAACAAGCATTGAATAACTGACGGTGGCTTACGCTTATTTATTTATTCATGGTCCCCCTAAAGGCCATAACAGGGATCTATTGCATGCAGGGGGGGGGATGGATGCATTCTTCTTGAGAAAACATCGAACCGATTAAGGTATATTGAGTATTATTACAAACAGTGCACAGCGTAAAATTAGGCGCACACTAGACAGGGCATAACGAAAGACACTGACACCACAGCTGACTAGCAACTGAAGTAATTTTATTGAAGCATGTTAATATTAGTACGCTGATAATTTTATGCATCATGCTCAAATCACCCGTCTACACCTCTGTTGGAGAGAATTAAGGAAAACAAAAGCATTTTAGGACTAGCAAAGGGAGCAAGCTTAGATGCACAGAAACAGCAACAAGGAGCTTTATGCCCTGCTGCAAAACTTCACGCTCCTCCTATATGCCCTGATAGCAGATTTTGTTATTCACTCTGCTGCGGCAGCCACGTGCCCTGTACGAATATACGATCTCCGTCAGCAATTTCAAGAAAAGGACGTGAAATTGCAGAAGCCCCCTTTTATTGAATTTTTGTTTAAAAAAAATAGTCCGGGAACTTAATCTCTTAGAAGCAACGTCCATGCACACACTTCATTCCTGGCATAGAGCAACGGATGGAGTTGCACCCTTGAAGCTACAAGGATTGATGTTGCAGACATGCACATTCTCGAAATTATAAGCAGTAAAAAGAGGTACGTGCATAAAGAAAAATAGTGCGGAATGCGCGCGCGCCATTCTTTAACGACAAAAAAATGCATGCGTTGAGCTGTTGTTGCGCTTTAAAACCACATAAGCCTTCAGAATACCTAATAAAGCAAGGGTGCTATTCCCGGAAAAGTCACTATTCCCGGGAAAGGGTGAGAGGAGGACGCGGGGATCCGATATTAGAGACAAACACGTTGCGTGTGACATCGGAAACAATCATAGACGACTGTCCCTGCCTCTTAGGGTTCCAATTCCTTTGTGATCGATCGCGGCGTTCTTCTGAGGCCTCTGTTCTTTGTCACCAGTACAGACCGGCTTGGCGGAGCAGCAAAGGAGGAAGTGGTAGTGCTTGCTGTAGGCAGCGCTTGAGCCACTACTATTTTCGTGGCCGCTTTATGCAGCCCAAGTTTGATGGTCTAGTTGGTAGTACATTATAAGAATATCAAAACACCTGTTCTCAGGATGTAGTATGAGGCAAAAATAATGTGATTTTTTTTTTTGCAAACAGTTGAAGTTGATACTCACTGGGGTTGACAAATAGTTGGGAAGAAATTTTCCAAATAACGCATCTTGGATTTTTCCAAGTGAAACAGGCTTGCATTTCTGCAATGCATAACACTTTCATTAACTACACTTGTAGCCGCCACAGACAGCCAGTACCAAATGAGCGCTATGTCGGAGAACTAAGTTTATGGAAAGAGTTTACACAATTCATGCCAAAAGAGAAAAATAAGTATTATACAAGCAAGCAAACTTGAGAAATGCTCCAAAGGCCCAGATTGAATAGGTTCTTGCGGATAACATGCGTGATGAACCTCTTCACTGAGCCAAAATTTGGTTCAAGAGACTTGGAACCCACTGTTTCCACGTGTCCTTGATTAGCGAACCCCTAAACGAAGTCTGTGTTTGCCTTCCCGCAGCTCCATTTCTTAGAGTGCTGTCATTTATACCACAAAAAAGCAATCCCGTAGGGATGTTCCTTTGCATTAACGTGCGTGGAAAAACAGTCACTGAATCTTGTACGCAATTTTTCATGAAAATGGTATAAGTAAAAAGCAATCCTTTAGATGAACTTCCTTCTTTGTAGCCACGTTTTTCATTTGTTCAGAGGCTCTTCACATGTACCATTCATTTTCGAATTTGCTTAGCTTAGTTCAGAGACGTGCACTGACGTTTTGTTGTTATGCGCGAAGATTTTTCATAGCAATCACCTTTAGAAAATAGGTAAGCTCAGCCCAAAGGAGGGAATAACTCCCATCATGATAATGTGAGGAGTTCCATTTTCTCGAACTGAGCCAAATCCAGAAATACAGTCTAAATGAAATTATACTGTCAAGGCATGCCCATCCTTATAAGCATTGCTTCGGATTCACTTTGATAAAGAAGGGACCACGTAACACTTAGAAGGCCTGCGCACAAAAGCCTACTTCAAATGAATAATGAGCCAGATCCTGCTCATGTACGAATAAAAGTGTGCCAAATACACTCAATGGGGCCGTCTTTGTCCGCTTGGGATTCATAGCTTGCACTCTTGCGATCATGCTTTCATTCATTGCTGCTGCTTTCCGATCCACTTCGTAGAATATGAAAATGACGTCGGGAGATGTTAATCTAGAAGACAACGATGTGAATGGGATCATTAGCCTTGCCGCTGTGGAAATAAGGACACGCCTCTGTTGCGTTAAATTTTAAAGTGTTTAGTTCGGCTAATTGTTCTTTGCTTCGTAAATTAATTGTTACTAGCGAAATTGCAGACGGACAGGAACAGACTGGACTAACGCCTGTCCTATAGTTTGTGGTGTCCTGTCTACGTCTACTGTCTAGTTACTAATCATGAATTTAGAGTATTAAATTGGAGTAGAGTAAAATCTATATGCAAACAATCCAGCTATTTTGCTTTTTCACTGTCGTACTGTAAACAAACACGAAAAAAACTTGACAGTGGCTTAGCTCGGCTATGCCAGGATATACGTAGCGAGAGGTACGTTTCCCTGGCTGAGCTTGTCGTTGTCACTGTATGTTTAGCAATTAGGGAAGACTGCTCGATGATATGTGAAGTAGCATGCAGCGGTCTCAATTTTGTCGACACAGTATTGCGATTTCGCAGAGCCTGTTTAGTATACAAGCTCTATAGTAGTTAATTGTGTAGTCTGGACGTGAGGGTCCGAAGCTAAATTGAAGTCAAACTTTTCTTTCATATACTGAGTAAGAAAGCACTGTTTCCTGTTGAAATCACCCAAAGTCACACACAACTGTGAAACCGTTCCGTAGGCTGGTATACACGTGGCAACCACATCAATCGTCTGCTTCACAGATGTTCCCGGTGCCACGTAGACTCCTTGGATGATAATGCCGTTTTACAGAAGCCGAACACAGCAGGCTTCAACGTTATTCTCCGCAATTGAAGGGAGATGTCTGACAGCGTTTTTATTTGGTTCAAGCCAACTGGCAGGCGACCACCTCAGTATCGGAAGAGTTAATCTTCTCTAGTCTCTACCGCCGTTTAGCAGCGGTTGAACTCTTCTTCTCTGCATGCATGTCAAACGTTGTGATACAGACGCCCACTACATCTCCGCCTTTTATACGCAATTCTGCGCATGCGACGCGGTGTTCGGGTGACAGAGCGGCGTGCGGCGAGGCGGCGACGAAGAACGCGGCGCAGCTGTGGGGTCTCTTTGGTTGCCATGGTATCGGCTCATGTGCACAACTGCTCATGCGCGTGACGTTATGCTCGGCTTTGACGGTGAAGTAGGGCACGGCCAAGGCGACGGCAAAGCGCACGCCACAGTTTTCTCCTCTTCGGTTGCCGTGGTAACGGCGCATGCACACAACTGGCCTCTCCCATGTACTGAGAAATGCTCGACAGGTAGCCCAGTTTAGCTCTCGCTACAAAAAAGAAGACTACCACATCAGCGCTGGTAACTGAAGACTGCTATTCACTTTTTCTTGGGCCGCGGCGGTCGAATTTCGATTGAGGCGAAATTCTAGAGGCCCGTGTGCTGTGCGATGTCAGTGCACGTTAAAGAACCCCATTTGTCAAAATTACCGGAGCCCTTCACCGCGGCGTCTCTCATAACCTTAGTCGCTTTGGGACGTTAAACCCCCATAATTTAAACTAAACTCACTTTTTCTTGATTGTGCTGGTGAAGCAGCGCCGTGCCCCTGATTGTACTACACAATGAATGTTGTAGATGTTTTCTGCTTACTTCAAAGCGTAATATTTTTAACCACTGCTTTAATGGTGCCTAACTTATTAATCTTCAAATAATTTTCCGGAACTCGGTGATTTTTAGAGGTTCACCTCCAAAACTGCCAACTGATAAGTTTACATGCTGATATTGAACAAATTTTTGGCTTAATTTTTCAGTACATGCTGGTGTAGATTTGCTGTAGCTTTCATGTAAAACCTATCATATAACAGGATGGATAGCTCTACGGTATATGTGGATAAGAAACTTCCGCGATTATGTGTCCATGCCAGGCTTAATATTTCGTTTTCATTTCTCGCTGTTTCGCGCGGTCACGTCCGCACGTGGCGTGCGAGTAAATAATGGTGTGTGATGTGCAAACCCTCTCTGCCTCGCTATGTGCAAAAGATACCATAATCTATCGCTAGCCTTTTTTTTTATTCGAAGGCACGGGTGATTTGTACATTTACCTATTCTTCCAAAATACTCTACAATATTCAATTAACAGCGCTATTTTTCAGTCAGGAAGACGGGAAAGTGAAATTTGTGTATCAGATAATAGCTTGAACCTTTCTTTTTAGAATCAATTTTGTGTTTTCTTCCACATTGTTTTCTTTTACCTTTCTATAGGCATTTCTTCGCGGTAAGGATTTAATTGATTGTATCAGCTGTAGAGCAGCCCAGATAGGTTTTGCTTGGTAAAACTTGCTTATATTTGTCTGATTATTTTTCGTGTGGATTTATTTCCTTGAACAACCTTGTTATGCTTTTTTTCTTGTTTATTTTCCTCACACTTTCGTAACTTCTCGTCGCTATCAGCTTCGCACAACACTCAATGACCCCTCCCCTGTCGGAACGGTGGTGGCGCTGAGGCGGCCTGCTGTTCTTGTTGGATGACGCTTACGCATGGAGCCATCGTAGCAATACTTGTATCTTGGTTTTGTCCCTACCTTTGTTTGTCCTCCTCGTATCCAATTCAGTGTCTCTTGAGGTGCAACAAGGTGCTCAGACTTCTACTTCCTCTCTCTTATTCCATTGGTATCGTATCTTCCATCCATATATACAGATACAGACAAATGACAGCAACCATATATACAGATGCAATAATTTTTCTCCTATCGTGATCTGTACTGGTTGCAGCGCCGACTAATTTTGGGCGCAATTTCGGAGGCATCTATATGTGGACGCGTTAAGTTTAATGTCAGCAAGGTTTGTGCCACTAGTAACGATACACAACGAATGCGCCGCTATCAACACTAGAAAACCGCACTACATAGAGTTATAATTGTGAAAACCAGTCTTTTTAACACACCAGCTTATCCTGATGCGCGAACTATTCATAAAATGAGTATTACGACCTCTAAATGTGATATGCGTGCTCGCGGCACCTGCACTGACTGCTATCGCTTTCAAGTAACGCAACGGTCTACCAATAGGAATTTCCCACGGCCGCTCTTCTGAACGACCAAGAAACAAAGTCCTTTCGACTGTCCAAAACGAGCTATCCGTTACAAAAACAAACGATTGTAAGAAAATTCAGCAGCAAGCTACGCTCATTTCGGGCCCCATTTGACGTGCACGAACGCCATCTGTGCAGCGAAGAGGACACAAAAAGAGCCGCGTTACTTCTCCTCCGTTGCCAAATTTCACGAACAAAGAGAAACGTACCCAACACTTTATCTTCTTTTGCACTTGTTATTCTCCTTTTCTCCGCACTCTATTTACGGCATGGCCATTGGAAAACTCAGACATTCTTCAGTTTTATGCTGCGAGAAATATCGTGGCGAGATGAACACTTTGCTCATAAACGGAGGTACAGTACTGTTTTTTCTTCAGCGCGATACAAGGTACGTCGGCAAAGAAGACATTGCAGTTTATGGCGACGCATGATATTCTCCCTCTCAAGGCTTCCCCATCGCACCCAACACAGTAGGCATCGCTCTCTCTTATTCGCGGGGAACTTTGTTAGGCATTCGCTGTCGCAGCAAAAGTGAAACCATGTGGTCTCTTGAGCGCGCGTGAGCTCAGGAGGAACGAAGTATAGTGAATGCGAGTTCGGGAAGAGAAATAGGCTTCGCAAGCGTGGGGAACGTTTGCGCTCCGGATAAGAGGATACAGAGGGATTAAATAGGCCGAAGGATCCGCGCGCAGGTGGTAAATAAATAATCAAGGCGCGGAGGGATCCTGATCTGGCTGCTTCGACGCTTGGTGCCTGGTCACCGGGTGAATGCGCTACGAAGAAAATACGTGTATTCTTCTGTGTCCGTCCGTATGGGGCTGGGTAGATCGTAGCCGCTTTTGCCCCACCGCTAGCTGCGTGTGCATATATTCGAGGAGAGACAACGTAGCCTACTGCCTTATTCATTGACGAAGCACAAGGCTCGTTCACCGGACTCAGTAATTAGAAGTACTGTGCACCTGTCAAGACTTCTTTGTGGAGAGATTTCGAGTGCGCATGCTTGTTCCCGGGTTGCGAAACTGGCTGCATCGCGGCAGGTCGCGGCGAACTGTCGGAAAGAAGCAATGGCTTGTGCTATGGGCGAGCAGCGCAAATCAAATGAATAAGTTGCCAATAAATAGAAGGAATTGCCTGACTGCCTTTTTTAATTATTTATATCTTACTCAGGCTGTCTCGGTCTAAAATAAATTCAATTGTACCGGCAGACGGTCCAGGGCAATTTAACCTGGTAACCCCAACTGTTTGCCACCAGAGAAACACTTTCAGACCCAATAAAAACGTCATCCCCCCATTGCTTTCGGTGACAGGCTTCCTCTTCAAAGAATATAAAAACAACTTAGTAGAAAGAATTTAATCCTGGGCACAACGTAAAACGCTCTGCTATAGCTGGATGCAGCGTTATCTCGTTCGGATGCCAGTCAATTTGTAGGCGGGTGAGTTGCAAGTTCTGTCCATCTCGTTTGGGGCACTATTTATTTACTTTATCATGTCTTACGACAAGGTTCTCTTTGCGTCTCGCTAAGCAGACACTGATGACAAGCAAGTAAAAAGCTCAAGCATTCACGTTTGCTTTACGGCGTCATGGTCGAGATCTTCCAAGAATCCGCGCGCTCAGATCTCAGTAAGGAAAGCGGTTAAACCATTGGCCGTACCTCAGAGACGGTCCGTGGAAGTTAATTTTATTGAGATGAGAAGGGTGGCAGTGTGAGATCGCCATGCAACGTGTTAAATTGGACTTTTTGGCGCGAACTGGCGCTCTTGCACAGCGCAATCAACAGTCCCTTAATTTGAATGGTGGTACTTTAAAAATAATCCAGTCTCGTGCGCAGCAACCTCTCCTTTATTTATGTCACTAAACGAAAAAAAAATGATCTCCCACATCGCAGTAAACCACAGAGCTCTCACTTCGTGCCGAACATTCATGTGATGCTGGATTTTCTGCAGTAGCCGCAAACAGTCACGTAATTGCAAAATGTTTCAGTCCTATTCGAAAATTTATATTCCAACGTCAACAGGCTGTCTTCGCGTTGCTCGCACGCATTGAGGTTATAAATGACCAATGGTTTTCGTAAACTATGGATTAACAGGTAATGTTAAGACAGGGCTAGAATGGGTCACGTCTTCTAGTTTAGCTTATATCATTAAAGTTAAATAAATTTGTGACCGAACACCCTTACGCATTTTCTTGTCACCATCTCTGTTACATTTCCCCTAAACTTGCGGCTGATGGCGGAACACGTATGTGATTACGAGGCGCCGTTTAACTTTTTTAAACTTAATTCGATGCTGTTAGTAAAAAATAATTTTTATTAGAGGAAATGGGCAGCTGAAAGGTCATCCACTTCACACTACTACATCTGCAACGTGAATATTTTGATTTCGTCGTTCGCGAGAAACGCAGTAAGCTGCCTTGAGAGGCAGTTTTTTTTTTCTAGAGGTCACAATACAGCTTTGAAAAGGAGACCTGACACAGCGAAGCACAAGATTTCCTGGTCGTTCCCATCTTGACTAATTTTGGTCCTGCAGGCGAGACTGCAGAGCATGTCACGCTTGTTTCATCACCCTTCCTAACACCTGCGGCCCACTGATACAGGTTGGGGAGTACTCCAACTGAATCTGTTTCCTTTCCTTTTTGCATCTTCACAAGAAAGAAGAGCGTACGGGGTGGGTGCGGGGTGCGCTCCCGTCCCCACAGCGGGAGCGGGGTTGGAGGAATATGCCACCTCTTCCCGGAACGAATAACTCGTGCATGGCCTGAGGTGGGTTCTCGCTGCCTGCACATCATCTCTTATACAATGGGAGTATGCAAATAGAAGCGAGGAATGGGGGCTTCGCCGCTCCACGTAGGACAGCGGGAGCCAGATTGCAGAGTTGCGGCGTGGCCTGGCTTCAGAGAGAACCGAAGTACTCTGCTTTGATTTCGCACGTCAGAAGGAGGCGTTCTCATTGTTCGTGCTATACTGGCCCGCATAACACCCTTCTTTTGGGGCTGTTCACAGACAAATCTGCCACTCCCACAATCCCACAATGAAAGTGCTTGCTACTCCGTAGATCTGCATACCTTTGCAGATAGATGTCTGCTTCGGCAGTGTGTGTCTTTTCCAACAAATTTCAAGGCTGAAAACGTTTCCAGAATATGCTCGTTAATTTGCGCCCTATATAAAAGGCTCTATTGTGCAGCTTATCAAAACCAATAAAGTTGCGTTTGTATATAAAGAACAATAAAACGAACTCTTGTGTTACCTGAGTACATCGCTTCTGAAACAACAACGACAACAATGTCGCAGCGCCAGCGAATAAGCTTTGGATTCAATTTTCTTTCATGACGCCATTACGTGTGCGCCGCTCTTGTCGACAAAATATGACCAAATATATGAAAACCGTTACATATGTAACGCCATCTCATTTCAGTCTCAACCATATGAAATTAAGTTTCACACAATTCTGGGCTGTTGTACATCGCATGTGAAAAGATATTCAGACTGTTATCAGCCGCTTGGCGCTCCTTAACGTGCTTTTAAGCTCCAATACACGGTTGTTTCACCATTTCTTGATAAGCAAGTACCCGTTCCGACAGGCATTAAACGCCCAAAATCGCGCTCAGCGAGCTCTAGGGAGTACGATTGCAGCGTCGCAAAGCGAAGTGCCTGCATGCTTCCACCCAACTATGACGCGACTTGTTCAAGTACTTTTGTTGCAGCAGTTACAAGACCTCCCCCATCTCTTTTGAGCTCTAGTGCTATTTAGGAGAAACTAGAATACAGAGCATTTCTATATATATTAATGGTTCGTTTATTCTACGCGTTCGTCCACGATAGTAACTAAGCTGTCAACGGGCACTGTGAACTGCTCTCATAAGAATAAAACCGACAGCTCATGAATGCTTTGGCTGGAAGATGAAAAAAAAAAACATTGGAAAGGGTTTCTGGGTTTATGAGGGTTGAACGTCCCAAAGCAACTCAGGCTATGAGAGACGCCGTAGTGAAAGGCTCCGGAAATTTCGACCACCTGGGGTTCTTTAACGTGCACTGACATCGCACGTTAAAGAACCCCAAGTGGTCGAAATTTCCGGAGCCCTTCACTACGGCATCTCTCATAGCCTGAGTGGTTTTGGGCCGTTAAACCCTCATAAACCCGTAAACCCTTGGAATGGTTTAGGGATTATCTGTGAAAAATGCTCGGGCAGAAAAAAAAAAGGTAGGGCTTTAACCTACTTAAACCGAGTAGACATGCGAAAGCATGTGTTTAGCCTCATTTCCTCATGGATTTAGTGTGTTGGGTCGTCGGTATGTCTGGCGACCATATTAGACTCAGGTTAATCTCTGATCGAAGTTAAGCTATTCTGATGTGTTCGTGCCGCAGATGGAAGTTGACAAACACGACATTGTGCAATGCACAGCGCGAGAGTGTGTTGCAGTTGAACACGAGGCGTCTTCAGCTGCGGTAACAGCGTAGCGCTCTCGTTCAGTGGCCAAGGAAGCTGATCTGTTCGCGCCGCCGCGGGTTCGAATCTGAGTTGCGGCAATGTTTATTTTATTAATTTACTGACGGTCAAAGCGTCAACTATGGCCCGGATTTTGCAGCTTTGGTCGTGGAGGAGAGCTTTCACACTAAAGAAGACCTCGACAGGCAGCAATGGACACTGTGAGAGTACGCTGAAGAAATTCCATTCCCACCAACCGGTAGTCGAACGCCTGAAGAAGCGCGTAAAATTTGACGCCTACACAGTGGCAACTTCGTGCTCATCAAGTTTGTTGACGTAGCGCAACAGTGCCATTGTTTCGAAGATTAACGCTTTTACACATCCAAAAGACAATGTAACTGCGACAGCGCCATTTCGCATTCTAGGACACAAGAGAGCAAAAACAGAGAGTTGCATGTTATTGCGAAGCAGCGACATTCAGGAAAGAATAACGCTTCGCACAAATTGAGCACATAATTGGCTGGCCTTTCCGCAAGAGACACGCGCAAATTGTTTTCCGCTCAAGGGGGGCAACCAGAACGACGAATGAGGCGGCAGCCAGTCTACCACGGAAACACTACGCATAACTGGTCGGAGGTGTCAGCGTAGTTATTGAACTGACACAAGAGGTGACTTGTCTTCTGTGCCAGCCGCATTCATCGCGTTCCTTTTCCTTAGAGCTGAGTGTGCAAGTTCACTAAGCATGCTGCATTCTCGACTTCAGTAGGATTACCTCTGCTGAATGTCTGAAGTATATGTCTGAAAGAGAAAATTAAAGCTTGTTCAAGATTAAGATATAAAATTAGAATAGTAGCCTATCAGCCAAAAAATTACAGTATTAACGCCGTTAAACCGAGTAGGAGGTGTGAAAGCATTTGGTTTCAAATTATCTTGACTAATGCCTAAACATTGCCTTAACTACCAAATCCCCAAGACAATTTCTTTTAAGCCTTCGCACCACGCGGCTCCCACTAGCCGCACCGTATCCAAGTAAATGCATCACAAAGGTCGAGGGTCAAAGGTTGAGGCTTCAGAGCTTCAGAGGCACATCAGATTTTTCAGGACTGCTTGTGATGTGGTGCTTTGAGCAAGAAAAATAATTAGATGACCAGAGCGATTGATGCCGCAAAGTAAACAATAACATTAGTGCTTCCCTCTAACGAAGCAGCCGGTGTCACTGAAGGGATCAGCAAATGCGTGCAGGTGGTGTGATGGAGACCACCACTCACCGTGTGACGATCCGTACCTTCTCTTCCCTCTCGCCCGTCGCCTCCCACCCTACATTCTTCCCTCTCCTACTTTCCCTCTCTTCTGAAAGAGGGGAGTGGTATTTTCGTCTCTCGGCTTTGTCCTCTCCCACACGAGGCTATACAGACGGACGGTTGGAAGGGTAGACTTTTCCGACATGGGGGCTCTAATAGTTTCGCATTAAAAACATTGCCAAATCACTTCACGTCATTTGTTAGCCATCGCCCCACTTCGGCACAAGGATTCTAACGTACATGGGTTCTAATACTTTTGCATTAAAAACATTACCGAATAAGTTCACCGGAATAGTTAGTTACACGTCACCGCACTTCAAGCATTTTTAAGCGATTCGTGGTTTCCTATATCAAGTGATGGATAGTTCAGCCGAAATCTCATGCACAATTAACCACGGTTACTCATTATGCGACATGTCAAGCAGAAGTGAAGTAAAAAAGCACAAACTGGACTTTCGTTTCCTTTATCCAGTTTAAATTTAATCCAGCCGTGGCAGTCAGCAATCGTGTACTTACGTGGACACTAACTCTTGTGACTGTTTCATCCAATGACCAAAGGTAATGCACGCAGTGGCGCTGGACAGCTACAGTGCACCGCACTTGGTACTGCTCGGTCCTTCCATTGCAAATTGATTGCTGCGTGAGGATCTTGCTCACAGGTGAAAGGTTTTGACATCAAGTTCATAGTATGCGGGCCCAGTAGCGACCGCCGCTTATCTTAAAGACGCTTTGACTCAAGCCCTGAACAAACGCATTTATTTTAATGCGTTAGCATTAGAACCTTCATGTTGGAAACATTGTCCATCTGAATCATCAGTTGGCAGTTGGTAAAGTGGGAAGAGTGAAATGCCCCTCTTTACTTTCAGAGAAGTGGGAGAGGAGTGTGTGGCGTTAATGCGCCCTTGCAGCGACCCGGGTTTTTCTTCGCGTTTGACTTCCCAGACGTGGTCATTCTCTGCACGACATGCATAGATCGCGAAGAGCCCTCATACCACACCTGGCGCTGTGGTGCGACGGTTAAGCGCTGCGCAACTGTCCCGGCAGATGGTTGTTCCAAACACACCCTCTGAAGGGGCTTGTCAGACCCAGGTTGCCCTCCTGTAGCAACCTCCCGCGACCAATAATTAATTTCCCAGCCACCTGGCAGAGGGCGTAGGTTGCGATGACGTTACTTCGTGACGTCACCTAGGTGGCAAGTCGGCCACCTTCTTCGCTCACAAAGCCGATGCCAGCTTTTCTGCAGAACGAGAGCTTTAACGATGCCGCCTTAAAACAACTAAGCATAAAGTGAGACTAAGAATCAGTCAACAAAAGGAATAAGGCAGCGATCACGAATAGAGTTAAATTAAGAATATCATCAAGCAGGAGGAGGAGGAGGAAGAAGAGAAAAGGCAAGGAGGTTATTGAGCAGCTTGAGATAAACCTGGATGAGTCTTTTCTCGTTTGGATCTGCACCAAACCCTGGCCAACCCCCCACCGTGGGTGTGTGCCATCATTTTTGAGGCAACAACAACAACAACCGGAAGAATAATCGGTTTGCTACCCTCAACAAGGGGGAGAGGGTTGAGGGGACAAAAAAAATGAAGGCGGAAAGAGAGTAGCAGAAAATTGAAGTCACTATGAAAAGTCAGCAAGCGTTCGGTAAGTCACAGCCTATCGTGCAGGCCAGAAGTCCTCAAGAAGCGGAGCAGTGCCCTGGAGGCCTTCTTCACCGCCGACGATCGCCGCGGCCAATGGCCGATAATCTTCATTTCCGTCAAAGGGCGTCGATCTAGACGCTCCAGCGCACGGAAGAGAGACTGCCTTTCGGCAGAATGGCGCGATGTGCATGAATGATGTTTGTAGATGATGTGCGCGGCCTGGTAATAGGAAGACTGGCAAGATGAAGAGAGGGAACCCGGGACATTTGTTATGGATTGGAAAGTGAGAAAACAATACATTCGCATTTTCCCGTCATTAATGCAGTTGCTCTTCCTTAATTTTCTAATCTGCTTCTGTTCGACTGAACAGTGTCTGAGCCTTCAGATAACTCAGACAGTAACCGCATATACCACGTTACTTGCCGGAAAAAGATATTGTTGAGGGGGCTCTGATCTGTTTATTGCAGAGTAAGTGTTCTCGAGATGTGGCCTATGTGACCATGCGGAATATGTGGGAGTGGCTTTCGCAGTCAGTTCATCGTTTCCGGCAGAAGACAGAAACCCTTGCGATATAATACATCAGCTATGAGGTTTGTTGTAATAAAGGTTGCCGCGCCCGCGTCGCATTGAGCTGAATTATCAATAGAGCAGAAAGAAAAAAATACGGCCGTTACCGAAACTCATTTTGAAGGATTTTATGTTAAATTTTTCATGGGTGTGAGATTTATAATGTTGTTAGCAATTCTAAAAGAAAACTCTTATTGCTAGGTAAATGCCAGCAAAGCAAATTTTAATTTCCAGCTACTGAGGCGAAGCCCTATCGATTATGAGGACAATGACCATACATGTCATATTGCAGCGGTATTTTGTGAGATTTAAAATAAATAACTTCTCTTTAAAAATATGATTATCAATCGGCTGCGAAATTGAAATCTTTGATATTGAATGAGAAACTGAGATTTTTGGATCGGAATTTAGCCGTTGGCAACAGTATTTCTTTCCTGATTGCTGCTATCTGGTCATCACGACAAAAGTCAGTCTCATAAGTAGACAAAATTTTCAATGTGCAGAGACGGCCAAATTTTTACATATTTTTGAAAAAACTGTCATGAGATCTCTCCATCTGCGTTATCGTCTTCTGCAGTTGTCAACGCACTGGCAAAACGAGTGTTGGCGCACTCCAGATCACTGATTTTCACATTTTGAAGCATAATAATCCACATACTATATAGAAGAATCAGATGGCCGTTTGTAAGGCCATTTTCATAGTACGTCCCTCTCACCAAGTGGCATCAAAGTCGTCCTTTCTTCCTCCCATTGTCTCCTCGCGAGCACTTTGCGCCCACTTGTGCGTTGAATTTTTTCAACTACATCCTACTTGGTTTTTGTCTTTTTGTGAGTGCGGCATTTTTGCAGCACTTTCTTGAATGCACTGCAATCATGTGCTCACTTTGTGCAGTGCCTCATGAAAGCCTATGTTTTCGCTGCGGCGTTAATCTGAAATTATTTATGTATAATTTATTTATTTGCTTTCAAGAGATGGAAACAGAATGGAAAAATGAAAATTAGTAGAAGTGAGCTCGTGCTCATACCAAGCACTGACTTTGGATGCAGATATAAAGCTCACAGGGCGCAGTGCGTACACACAAGAGCATGGTCAAAAGAGTGCCTTCGACAAAACACCAGGAAAGCATAGAGAACGCCAACAGGTTCGTAATTTCATATGCACGCGCCTGCCTTCGAGCGAGCACGCCACGCCAGCTTTATAAATCGTGCCACCAATTGCTTCCAGTTGCAGTTGTGAAGGACGTCGTTGATACGTACGGCCCTCCGTCGTGCCGGCGAAGTTGGCTGGATGGAGTGAAAGAACAACGGAGGTCATACACATTTTCTAATAACCTTTGAATTAAAATGAGAAAATTGATCATCCGTCTTCAGTGGTTTCCTGTCGACCAAATCTCAAAATGAGCACTCTTCAAAAATGTGTGCAGTGCAGTGCAATAAGGCGGAGCTGGTCTTAGCGGCGACTGTAGATACATTGACAGGCTACTCCAAACGGGCATTACAGAGAGTGAAGTTTTGCACACACAAAATCTGTGCCTGCATATGTACGCATGCGAAAGATCATTCACACCCAGCAGCTGAGTAATGCGCGCCCCATGAGGAAAAGTAAAACATCTTTATCGCGCATAATATTTAGACTGAGGTCTGGCAGTCTAAGCAACTATGAAGCCAAAATTATCAGGTGACTAAATCCAGTGCGATGCATGGAAGAGTCATCTCCAGATATGTACTTGAGGGGAAGGCGTGTGACAGTTCTTTCTGTTAGGTCTTTGCCAAGGAGTGTTCTTATTAGTCGCTGGCAGCTTGTTGCTTTCCTCCAATTAGACGCTATTTTATAGAGTTCTTTTCATGTACTTTTGTGGATATGGCGCTTCTTGAGACCACGCAACAAAGGAGTCTCCGAACGTTCACCCTTTTACTGAGTACGTCTATCTGCCCACGATTGTGCATTCCGTAATTTTTCTGGCTAACAACAAGCTAGCCAAAACAAACAAAAAGTCACAGAAGCACTTATTTGCCTTATTTGTAGGCCATAAATTAGCATCAGAAGCTCTTGATGCCTCCCCCGAACTAACATCACTTCCGGTCTGGTAACGTCACTTTCCCACAGCAAATGGACGAATTTTATGACCATCGACACATTTTTTTCCCGATCAGCCTTTTTATGCTATCTCTTTAAAAAATGTCACAAGTTAGTTTTCTCTTTCAGAAAGTTTAGATATCTTGTTGCTAAATTATTTCACGGTAAGCCTTTATACATGAATGCCCAGGTGAACAAAATAGCAACTTACGTTTTGAGGAATGGCTTTGGGCACGGAGAAAAAACTGCTCGTGGGATTCCATTGTCTACATGCACAAAAAGACGACGTGTTCTACGGGCATAAAGGCACCGTGTCAGCAACCCGGGTAATAATTCACGACGCTCTGAGGATCGAGCAATGCTACTTTCTTTCACCCCGCGAATGCTAAGTGCATGTTTTGTTTCCGCCTGGCCCTTTTTCAAGAGATTAATGGCATGGTTCGCACAAGTGCTCATTCTTCACTCGACGGCGAGCATAAAAGGACTCGTGTCCGCCCAGAACCGTGTTCATTGTGCGACGTCTAAAAAAAAGCAAAACAAGTTCTCTTTCCTCGATACACAATAACAAAGAAATGAAAGTGAACAAAAGTATTTTCAACAGTTCTTATTGATGGGGAAATGTCGCATTTTATGAATATGGAATAAATATAGGTCAGCCTGATTTACGCATTTCCTTTCGACGCACTAGAAATGTGTCAAAAGATACCACCTTTTCCACCCAAAGCAAGAGAATCTCGGAAGCTGCGCCTTGTGCACAGTTCCGATATTTTCACAGATCACTGTTTTTGGGGATAAATTCAGAAGAAAACCTGGACTGTGTTAACGTACACTGGCATCGCAAAAACACGAACTAACGCTAAATAAACACTTTTCATCTTTTCGGAAGGCCCAGTGGGGAAGTCATTTCTCATGAGGGCAGCAAAAACATCTCTGTATGTTATAAAGTTTAACATGAACAACAATGTCTGTGACAAAATTATAACAATCGCAAGTTCTAGAGCTGCTTTTCAGAGCATCCTTATTCCAACTCGACTGCGTACGCTTCTCAACAAATCCACAAAGGCGCGTTGTATGTGAATATGTGTGTCTCGTTATAAGTGGCAATTTAAAATCGCGTTGAAAAAAATTAGTTGTACGTGCCATCGGAGCGGCAGATATCAACGTTCGGCGCTGCTGTTACGAACATGCCGATAACAAAAGTGCCAGGCGTGTTCGCGAAGCACGGCGCTGTGCCAACCGCATGGTGCAATTTTCGTCGCTCCGGTGACGTCATTGAGCTAACATTTTTTCTTCGCGACTGTCTGTGTGTGTAACATAAAGGTCAGCAGGAAAAAAAAAGCCGTCGTACGTCAATGTACGCCAAGTTTTTACATGCTCATTACATTGAATCTTCTGCCCTTATAAGCTTTCTCTGCGCATTCCATAAACCAGGTAAATCACCCTGTATTGTATACAAGAGGGCCAAACACTTAAGTAGAGCCATCAAGAGTTTTAATAATATCAATATAAAGCCGACCGCGTGGCATGTCAGCGATTTTACGCAGCAATAAGCTGGGAAATCAGCGGCATGTCGCAAAAACCCACGAAGTTATTTTTACTGCAAGAGTCATATGCTACGCTGTTCCCTTCACTAAGATAGAGACCCTGCCATTCCACCCATTTGCAAAACCCCGGAATGACGTTGAGATTGTCAATGACTGATTTTTAGCTTTGACATGTGGTCCGTTTTTTTTATTTGTGTTACTGGTGCCCCCGCATGCAATGCGGAGTTGAGGTAAACAAGACAAGAAAATAAATTCATCAGCACACATTATGTATTGCCCGAGATGTGAATATTTAGAGTTACTGCAGCCCTCGGCGAAGTAAGAACACAATACCAGGGACGATTGCGTAATCAGACCATCTTGAAAAAAAAAAACAGACCGCGCGGTATGGCTCGTGTTCTGCTGTAGGGATTAGTGACGCAAACGACGCCCGTACAGGAGAGAGCAGCTTGCGCTCGCGCCATCTGTCACCGGTTTTCCCTCTTACCGGCGTTTTGAGCCACTCATATGTCGCGTGATTCGTTCGCGCAGCATTATTAATATTTGGTAATATTCAACCTTTTATTTGATCGCATTTTGTTAATTAGAGCCAATTCACGTCTATCGCAAAAAAAGAAAAGACGACTAGGTTTTAGATGTAGAGGCTTTTAACTCTGAAGAGGTGAAGCAACTATTGTGTATTCTTGAGATAATGTAGGAAAACTACTTTTGTACACACATGCTCAGCATATTTTTAACATTCGATAAATGTAATTTTTTTGCGTGTCGCAGGGTTAACAATGGGATGAGTACTTGAGAACAATTCGAGATTCATGTAGGCTCAAATTAGTAGCTTTGAAGGAGTCTACAAATTATAATGATTTCTTTGAGAAGCCTAACGTTTAAACCATTGAAAGTCTTGATTTTGCAGTGTCCTCCGTACTGAAAGTAATGAACTGTAAAGAATAACCTTTCATGTCTGGCCCATTGGTTTGGTTTTCTCAAAACGCTACATTCGAAATCCAAGCCCTGTTAATAATCGCAATTAGAATAGTCTTTGCATATAGGGTGAATACTAAGGTATCTCATCATTCTATTTGTAAGCGGTATGCAAGAAATGCTGGCACATGAGTCTAAGATGCTTCGAAGAAAAGAAAGACAGCGAAGTGCGTCACGTACACTGCTTCCTGTCCGTAGTTGAAGTTATATTTCACTTCTTGCACTGAAGGCTTCAGATATTTTCTAATCGGCGTCTCTTCGGTTCTAGACCTCCAAGACATCGCTCTACAAGAGTAGGATAGGGCCACTCATGAGAGGCTGTATTCAGGTTTACTGAAAACGAACTTCATTGCGGCAACAAATCTCTAACGCCGGATATAACTACGCGGCCTTCGAAGAAACGCGGCATCCGCTGTCTCATGTTTCTCAATTTCGTGCTCCCGTTTGTTGCTTAACTCTTTGCACAGCAGGCACTTGCTTTTCGGTCCAGAAAGAAGACCCCCCGACTTTTCCTTTTCAGAGACCTTGACACAAGCTGTGGCAAAATGTACCGAAGCAACAGAGACATTGCCCAAGATTGCTGCCTTGGTGAAGCCTCGTTGCCGAACACAGGGCCTCTGAATCGACTGGGAGGTGTACAACCTTAGTTTGTACCGAACTGGAAAAAGCATGCATAGTGCACCATTTAGAAAAAGAAATCTGCCACGAACTGCCACTTCACTTTAGACGGAAGAGGCGTATTTTCGCTCTATAGTTCAGTTTTAATTTCACAGCGGAGGTTCTCAATTACAATGGTGCTCCCCACTTGGCTGGTGCTCTAAGCCAATTGAAGAATTATTTCTGAAGCCTGTTTGCTGTTAATAACTTTGCTATTAGGAGTTGTTCGTCTCTGCCCTAAAACATTTCATCGCCAGCAAAATATAAATCGCAACTGACCACTCGAAAGTAAAGCTTGAAGAGGATACGTGCTTTTCTCTTATTCCTGAGGAGATTTTAGCGGAAAAGCGCGTTTTGGTACAGTGAAGGCGTTTGCTTCCTTCAATTCTGTTTAATAGAAGTGACCTCCATATATATATATATATATATATATATATATATATATATATATATATATATATATATATATATATATATATATATATATAGTATAGAAGGATAAAAGTATTTGGTTGCTAGTGGCAAAATGCAAAGTTGAAAAACGCTTCATTTAGCCATAGATTTATTTTCAGTCGACGTTTGGGACAAAGCCTACCCTTTCTCAAGACTGCAGTTACAGCGATCTTCTTCCTCTTCTTAAGGAGTTGGCATTGGACACATGGACAAGCAAACGGACGCTGGAAGGAAGATCGGCATAAAGGAAAGAATACTATACAGGAGAGAGAGAGAAAATAAAATAATATGAAAATAAAAAAGAAAAACGCCCTGTCTCCCGCCGCCCACCCCGCAGCCGCGGGGAGCCGGCCTGGGAAAAGAAAAAAAGAAAAACGAGGAGCGGGAGCGGATAATAGCCACCCCAACCCGAACCCCTTTCTGGTTAACATCCCTGCCTTTCCCTCCTCCTCTTTATCTATCTATCCTCGAGGCAACAGAGCGGCGGCGAGTAAGGTGCACAGAAACAAACGGTGGCGGAATCGTCCAACAGACAGATAAAAATTAGAGAGGCGTGCACTCGCGTGCCCCGGCCATAAAGAGTAAACAAGTAAACAGAATAAAATTCAGACAGGGCAGGAAACATTGGTCATCTGGAACCTCTTCGGCAGCCAAAAGCAAGGCCGAATCAGCGGCGCAGTGAGCTTAACTAGACACACGTGCACTATGCATGAAAACACGCAGACACAGAAAAAAAGAAAAATGTGGCAAAACATCCGAGTTCGGGCAAGTGTCTTGGGAGGGGGGTAAAGACAATGGCGAGAGCATTTCAGCGGGTAAGGTGCACAGAAACAGACGGTGGCGGAATCAGCCAACAGACAAAAATTAGAGATGCGTGCACTCGCGTGCCCCCGGCCATAAAGAGTAAACAAATAAACAGAATCAAATGCAGACAGGGCAGGAGACTTCCGTCATCTGGAACCTCTTCGGCACCCAGAGTCAAGGCCGAATCAGCGGCGCCGTGAGCTTAGCTAGACACACTTGTCCTACGCATGAAAACACCCAGACACACACAAAAGAAAAAGAAGAAGGTGGCAAAACATCCCAGGTCGGGCAAGTGTCCTGTGGGAGGTAAATGTGAATGGCGGCAACATTTAGGCGAGGGTGCTTAAATTGCACCACGCTCGGCAAGGTAGTAGAACTGGGAAGATAGAGGTGGGATGGGGTGGGGGATGAAGAAATTTGTGTGAGCTTGAAAAAGATACCGCTGGCGAGGAACGACCGAGGTATGCCAAGCTGGCACTCGTAAGGTCAGCACTGGCTCTGCAAGGGGCGGATGGAGGACAATACACCTGGACTTTCATTAATGTCGTGAGGAATTGTTCCAAATTTGTAAATAAAGTACGACTCCCGTTGCTCTCTTTCCCGGGTGTTGTGGAACCCCCCTTCCCCCCCCCCTGTAGGACTGTTAACTTAATTGCATCAAATGGGTGGTTTTTCTCATTCATGTGTTTTGACAAGGGGAGGTTGGGTAGAGATAAGATATGCGTGCGGTGGTTATTAAAGCGAATTTTTAGAGGGTTGACGGTTTGCCCAATGTACTGCTTACTGCACACACTGCATTCTAGGAGGTATATTACATTGCAGGAATCACAATCAAAGTTGCCATTGATTTTTTTATTTGAAGCCTGAAGCTGTGCTTACTGCACAGCTTGATGTTTGTATGTGTTTGCAGACCTGGCATCTACTTTTTGCACAAGGCCGGCACCCCAAAACCGGGTCTATTGGAATGTTTTGAATGTTTTTCGGTCGTCTGTAGACTGCGTGAGGGGGAGAAGTGAAAATTTTGAAGAGGCGCTCGCTTTGTTCGAGAGTGTCTGATATATATATATATATATATATATATATATATATATATATATATATATATATATATGTGTGTGTGTGTGTGTGTGTGTGTGTGTGTGTGTGTGTGTGTGTGTGTGTGTGTGTGTGTGTGTGTGTGTGTGTGTGTGTGTGTGTGTGTGTGTGTGTGTGTGTGTGTGTGTGTGTGTGTGTGTGTGTGTGTGTGTGTGTGTGTGTGTGTGTGTGTGTGTGTGTGTGTGTGTGTGTGTGTGTGTGTGTGTGTGTGTGTGTGTGTGTGTGTGTGTGTGTGTGTGTGTGTGTGTGTGTGTGTGTGTGTGTGTGTGTGTGTGTGTGTGTGTGTGTGTGTGTGTGTGTGTGTGTGTGTGTGTGTGTGTGTGTGTGTGTGTGTGTGTGTGTGTGTGTGTGTGTGTGTGTGTGTGTGTGTGTGTGTGTGTGTGTGTGTGTGTGTGTGTGTGTGTGTGTGTGTGTGTGTGTGTGTGTGTGTGTGTGTGTGTGTGTGTGTGTGTGTGTGTGTGTGTGTGTGTGTGTGTGTGTGTGTGTGTGTGTGTGTGTGTGTGTGTGTGTGTGTGTGTGTGTGTGTGTGTGTGTGTGTGTGTGTGTGTGTGTGTGTGTGTGTGTGTGTGTGTGTGTGTGTGTGTGTGTGTGTGTGTGTGTGTGTGTGTGTGTGTGTGTGTGTGTGTGTGTGTGTGTGTGTGTGTGTGTGTGTGTGTGTGTGTGTGTGTGTGTGTGTGTGTGTGTGTGTGTGTGTGTGTGTGTGTGTGTGTGTGTGTGTGTGTGTGTGTGTGTGTGTGTGTGTGTGTGTGTGTGTGTGTGTGTGTGTGTGTGTGTGTGTGTGTGTGCAGTTCATTATGGTTTGTCCCTGCCGCGGCGGTCGAATTTCGATGGAGGCGAAATTCGAGAGGCCCGTGTACTGTGCGATGTCAGTGCACGTCAAAGAACCCCAGGTGGTCGAAATTTCTGGAGCCCTTCCCTACGGCGTCTCTCATAGCCTCAGTTGCTTTGGGACGTCAAACCCCTGCAAACCGAACCAAACCATTATGGTTTTGTTATGGTTTTGTACCGTGTATGAAAATGTCGCTCCTATACTATTTCACTTTCCGCGCATGTGGGTTCACTGATTTCTTCCGTACAAAAAACAGTTAAAGTCTCCAGAGTCTGCTCCCGAGACTTAGGATCCCGAAGACGGAAGTCAAGTGAAACTGAGGGATTCGTCTAATGTTTTCCCCCCTCAGGCGCAGGGTTGGTCTAGCTTTTGAACCTTGATCATTAGTATACCTCCGATGTTCAGAACACCTCGAAGGTGAAGAGGACTGTCATTCTTGCCCGCGCTGGTTTTCTTAGCTTAAAAGACATCATAACTATGCCTTACAGTATTGCTGAAAAGACGACTCTCAAGCTGGGGAGCTCCAGACTAACCTTATACGTCTGTTTTCTTTTTTTTTTGAGTAACCTCGATATTGCTGCTCTCAGTGAACGAACAATTTCTGGCAGCGAGCATTTCGACTCGAAACATTTTTTCGGTTTCGCTCATTATCAGCCCTGCACTCGCAGGGCAGTACCAGGTTGAGTTAGCAAACTTAACGTGCGCCTCAGCCTGAAAATAGGCTTGATTCAAGGAACTGCATATTCTTATCCGACTCGTTCCTGAGTTACGCTGCCTTTTCTCATAAAATCCAATCGCAAAGAAGGAATCCCCGCCAGTTCGTGAGTGCTCCCAGGTTAGGTCCTGAAAACGTCTGCTCTGTTTTCTTTTTTGGTTCTCTCCCTAAATCCTTTCATCCACTGCATCTAAAATACAGATGGAACACAACAATGAATTTGCACCAGAGGAATAAGGGAAAAAAGAAAATGGGAAGATTCGAGCCAACCATGCTGCAAGGACGTATGCGCCTGTACGCCCTTTTATTCGCTCACAAAAGCGTTTTTGCCTTTCTAAAGTTTTTCTTCTTTCACTCCCTCCCTTATCCCTTCCCTTACGGCGCGGTTCAGGTGTCCAACGATATATGAGACAGACACTGCGCCATTTCCTTTCCCCCCAAAAAACCAATTATTAATTATTATTACTTTCTAAAGGTACTAGTTCGCTTGTTCTCGTCTGACCGTCCTGGTATTGTACATGGACCCAAAATTCTTTTCAGACAAATGTAGCAGCCTTTGTACAATGGGCGCTTTGCAAGTCCCCGGTAGTCCTTAGTGTGCCGCTAGTGCTTTGAAGACGCGGCTTCGGTTGTATTTGCTTGTCACATCTTTCGGCATACGTGCCGGTGGACAGCACAGATAGCCGTCTACGACGAAAGCTCACTTCAGGCAAGGTATTTTCATCTGCAAGGATCGCTCTGTCACCGCGCGGCACACTGTGTTGTCACTTTTTGAAGCATGACATGCTTTTATGTGCAGTTCTAAGCATAATCAGCGAACATAGCCGTGAACAGACGGCCTCCAACGCCGAATTTTCTGAATTTAATAATAATAATAATAATAATAATAATAATAATAATAATAATAATAATAATAATAATAATAATAATAATAGGTTTTTCTGGATAGGAAATGGCGCAGTATCTGTCTCATATATCGGCGGACACTTGAACCGCGCCGTAAGGAAATTAATAACTGAGGGAGTGAAAGAAGAAAGGAAGAAAAAGGTGCTGTAGGCTCTGGAATAATTTCGACCACCTGGGGATCTTTAACGTGCACTGACATCGTACAGCACTCGGGCGCCTTTTCTGAAGTCCAAATTTAAAGAACAAGAAATGTACAGTCCGATTTTATAGGAGTAATGAATTTCATAGGCCAGGTAGACTGCAAATTTCGGTTATGATTTTAAGCCTTAACAGAAGCTTTGCTTTCTGACCCTATCCCTTGTCAATTTTTTCGGATGTGTTGGAGCCCTCAAAGATCGAAGGTTTCATAATTAGCTTTTGGGCTAGTATTCAGCCTTCTGGGTAAAGTGCAACTCCAGGGTGTTTTCATATTTCAATTGAACGTTTCCTCTGGGTTTTTCTTCCTGTCCTGATCCTTCGCACCAAGTTTCAAAGCCGTGCGGTAGTTTATTCCTGGGCAAATTGATTTTGAAAGTTGCCGTTGCCTTGGCCTCAGTTCAGGTGATTTTTGCGGTAACAATGTGCTTGCCACGTGATAAAGAATATTCCCACGTTATTGCCCGCTTCCCGTGCGCACAGTACATTTCGAGGCTTCTATCAGGTCGTCTTAGCCATGTTATAAACAGAGTCATCATTTCCAGCCGCTTTATCAGACATTCAACGTGCGTAGGAGTGTTATTTCAATAGCGTCATTGACGTCATCGCTGCGTCAACCAGAGCGCCATCCCTAGCCACAGACTGATCCTGTGTTTCGGTTTGCTGTTTTGGTGTTTTAAAATAGTCCATTTGGCATTTTATAAAGCACTTTGCTGTGCCGGAGACAGGAGAATCCAATAATCGTGAAAAGGTTACTAACTCCGAATGTCGGAAAGAACTCCGGAGTTTTCCTCTGAGTACAATTCGTGAGGGCACATCGTTAACATTCATGATTGTAGGCTTAGGTGATGTAGCTCGCCAGCTTCACACCCACATTGCAATAAGTTGTACTGGTCTGTTTCTTTTTAAAGAGCGGCTATATATTAGTGGAAGCGCTGGGAAAAAAAAAGGTAGGCACCAATGAATGCGCCAAGCAACTCCAGCGTCGCACACATGCTCAATATCCTTCGCGTGTGGTAATGCTAACGCATAGCCTCACCTGTGCGAAGCAGGTAATACTTCTGAGAATCCGGACTGGGGTTACCTAGCTCCAGCCATCACAAGGAATTAGCCTTGCTCGCTAGGCTTGTTTCCCCTCCTGGGCTCTCCTGTGTGCCTTTTCCGCGAAGGCTGAGACGCTATATTCATCACCCGCTGTTGGCCTGCCCAGTACTGATATTGGTTTTGAGAAACAGAAACTTCTACCGTGCCTTGAAGAAAGGGATGAAGGAGCGAATAAGGGAAGGACAAGACAAGAGCTGCCGTAGTGAAGAGCTCCGGAATAATTTCGACCATCTCGAGATCTTTAACGCTCACTGACACCGCACGGCATACGGTTGTCTGTTGTGTTTCCCCTCCATCTAAACGCGCCCGCCGCAACCCGGTTTAAACACGGGTTCTCCGGCTCAGTAGATGAGCGGTCGAACCAATGAGTCACCGTGTCGGTTGTCTAACTGGTTTCTTGTGCTTTTTCGAATAATTATTTTGTGATGAGTGGTTTTGCATCATTTGCAAACTTTTTATGTGTCTTTCAGAGGTGGCTTTTACTTTGCGGGTCAGAACTTGGGTTCCTAACGCCTTTCAGGCGATGTTTCTGCTCAGTGGTCGCATAATTTAGGGCCTTGATATTTTAACGCGTTAGTGTTAAGGCGACCGTACTACAGAAATTGCGGCATCGTCGTCCGTGTCGTCGGCGTCGTCGAAGAGGTGTGCGAAAAATCACCTAAAAAGCAACCTAGGTTGGCTACCTCGGTCACGTGACCTTGTGGCGGGTCAGCATAACCTGTCCACCGGATTGTGAGCAAAGTGTCTACCGTGGCGAGTGGCAGTTAAGTTAATGACTGGTCGCGAGGGGTTGCTCGGGAAGAGCAACCTGGGTCTCACAAGCTCGCTCCGCTGGCAGCACCGGCCTTCGCTGGGCAGTGGCGCATCGCTTAACCGCTGCACCACACGCACCAGAAGTGGTTTGAGGACACTCAGGTATCTATGAATGTAAAGTAGAGAATCAGCAATTCCGCGTGTATATGGACATTATATAAATAATAATTGGTTTTCGGGGAAAGGAAATGGCGCAGTATCTGTCTCATATATCGTTGGACACCTGAACCGCGCCGTAAGGGAAGGGATAAAGGAGGGAGTGAAAGAAGAAAGGAAAAAGAGGTGC
Source organism: Amblyomma americanum (assembly GCA_030143305.2). NCBI lineage: Eukaryota > Metazoa > Arthropoda > Arachnida > Ixodida > Ixodidae > Amblyomma > Amblyomma americanum. Next base: position 78,535 of record JARKHS020026082.1, read on the forward strand.
CGTAGTGGAGGGCTCCGGAATAATTTCGACCACCTGGGGATCTTTAACGTGCACTGACATCGCACAGCACACGGGCGCCTTAGCGTTTTTCCTCCATAAAAACGCAGCCGCCGCGGTCGGGTTCGAACCCGGGAATTCCGGATCAGTAGTCGAGCGCCCTAACCACTGAGCCACCGCGGCGGGTTGGACATTAACCCATTAACGCTATCGTGTCGTATCCTTAAGGCGAAGCATAAGTGCCCCCTTCATTTTTTTTTCGTGAGTTGTTTCGAGATGAGAGATCTAGCGCCCGCACGTTGGACATACTCACGCACCTTACGTTTGACCAAGGCCAGTGACTTGTGGAATACTGAGAAGGACTCTGTATTCTTTCTGTGACGACACCGGTCTCTCCCGTTGAACAATACTATGCCACAAGACTCAAGAAATGATGGACGCGAGGACAGTACGCGGCATTAGCGAATGGCTAACTAGGTCAGTGGAACTCGGCGTCCTCACAGAATCCTTTATTCAGAACTGAGAACTAAAGGACGGAAGTTTCTTTGCGGCGCTGCCAAAGCATGTCTCGATTTCAAATACTTTTCATATCAACAGGCCTTTTAGAAATTAATAATAATAACAATTGTTTTTTTGGGGGGGGAAAGGAAATGGCACAGTATCTGTCTCATATATCGTTGGACACCTGAACCGCGCCGTAAGGGAAGGGATGAAGGAGGGAGTGAAAAATAGAGAAATAGGTGCCGCAGTGGAGGGCTCCGGCATAATTTCGACCACCTGGGGATCTTTAACGTGCACTGACATCGCACAGCACACGGGCGCCTTAGCGTTTTTCCTCCATAAAAACGCAGCCTCCGCGGTCGGGCTCGAACCCGGGAACTCCGGATCAGTAGTCGAGCGCCCTAACCACTGAGCCACCGCGGCGGGTCGCCTTTAAGAAAGCCACAAGGAAATTTAGCCAGCAGTGTCTGTACATCATGCGATATTGGAAATTTAGTCGACGCCGCGTTCGTTTTACGCCGCGTTCCTGGCAAATACAAACGGTGGATGTTGACAGCCACGACTATAAGCATGCGCGAGGAACCTTCGCTTTAAAAGCTAGCGCTGCAAAATTAAGATGTGCCTTGCAAATCTATAAATCTAGGGAAAGCTTGGTTGATGCGCTGCAATAAATATAACATGTTCACCGTATATGAGATACATGGGCATCTGGCCATTGTCGTCGCTTCGGCGCAGATTGGTTGGTTGGTTGGCCTCAAATAAAAATGGCACACACCCACTACGGGGGTGTGGCCAATATACACCTCCCCACCTCACATCTCACCTCCTAATTCTGTTGTCTGCTTTCCGCACAAGTCAGTGAAAGCTGTCGATTTGTTTCTAGTCAATTTTACTCTGCTCTTGCTATTAATAGGATGAGTTTTCACTGAGTTGTATTATTTACGTGGTTTATCGCAAGCATCACATAGTTTCATCCTTGCATCCTTTCAATCTTTCAGTCCCTGGCTCACGGAGCGGTTGAGGTGTCCAAGAAGAAGTGAGAGAAAAAGTGCGACATTCATTACCTCAAAACCAATTTTTATTCACGCGACAGCGTTAAAGAGCTCGTGTTGCAGAAAAGCCGGTCTCGGTGTTGTTGGCGTTGTTACCGCCGGCGTTGTAACACAAGAATCTCCAAACAAAAAATGTGGACATACGGAGAATCGAACCCAGGTTTTCAGATTGCAATGCGAGCACACGCAGAACACGCTACGAAGTCTCTCTTTTTTTTGTCTCCTTATTGCAAGAAAATAGTGCCCAAAAGAAAAATATGACTAGCATGCTTATGCCACAAAATGGCAGGCTGTGTAATGCGAGCCCACCATACACTTGCATTTCCCCTCCTTCGAAAACATCAAAAGTCTGGGAGGCACACACATGCATCCAGATAGGGGAGCCAGCTAGGCGGCTCTTCCAGGGCAGCACATACTCTCCGCACCAAAGCGCATTGCTCACGAAACAAAGATTTCGGCGACCGGGGTGATTCGGCGTGGCGGTCTACCATGCGGCTCTTCTAGAGACAAAATAGTCCCAGCAACATAAATAGATCATAGGGCAAAACACAGGTTTTCTTTACAGGCAAAAAAAGAATATTGCAGGGTGTGATGTCAATGTCCTTCTTAATTGTTTGGTGTAATATCTCCCAGAAAAACATAGCATCATTCCACAGAACAAAACAATGGCCAATGGTCTCTAGCGCATTGCCCAGGCGGCAATTCACCTTCGACCATGGCACAAACGTCACCTTAGCAAGAAGCCATGCCTGCAGAGGCAGCGTAGATGTGTGCAGTTTAAAGAAGAACGTTTTTGCAGCTTATGAAATCACAGTCGATTACGTTGTTTTAAAAAAGTTTCAAGAAACTCCAGAAAAAAGTTGCCGATACAACGGTACAGGAAACAATTACCCTGTAAGCACCTGAGTCTTCGGCGTTCTAGAGAGGCTATACAGGTAGTCTAAACAAAACCGCACAGTGAGGAACTTGAAGGTGTCAGCAACTTCCTTAAGGAGTCCCCATAAAGGCCCCTCACGAGAGTGTCTAGTCGGTGCGAATAGGAAAGGCAAATGAGCACTGAGACGCCTGATAAGCGCAGCTACTAGAGAAAGGTAGTCTGCTGATTTGAAAAAGAAAAAGCGCGAAACAAGATGCTGCACGCATTACTGAACAAATCCTATTTCAACAGACTAATGCGAAAGAAATAGGTTGTCACGGCGCATGGGTTTTCATTGGGAGCGCCATGCGAAGGTAGCGAATATTCTGGGCATCACCTGCACTCTCTCTCACAGCGGAGAACCGGCAGCACATAGGTAAGTTTTGCAACTAAAAGAAAATGTTGCAGACTTGAGCCCCAGCAAACACTGACAGTTCCCTACCCATCCGAGCCGGGGTTTGTCGCCTCATGGAGATTATCTGTGAATCCCAGTAGGCTCCACTGTTGCGAATTCGGTGCAGAGGAACGCCTAGGTACTGAAGGGCGCCGCTGTCCTAGCTTATGTCACAAAAATGACGCCCTTGCACCTTAATAACCCAATAAAAATTCCTTGGACTTATCTAAATTAAGAGCCGCACCTGCCGCCTCTCAAAACAATTCATTGAAATGTAGTGCCTCAAGTACACTATTCTTGTCAGAACAAAAGAAGGTTACATCATCAGCATAGGCTGAAATCTTAATTTCACATTAACGCTACGAGGGCACGCTGGTTCGAACAGAATAAAAAGTGTACCTAGTGAATGAGTGTTGCTCTTTGACTTCATGAAGTGTCTTTGTGTACTGATGCCTACATGAGTAATTACGAGTATGCAAATTTTGAAATGGGACCTGATGAGAGAGGTGCCGTAGTGGAGGGCTCCGGAATAATTTCTACCATCTAATAATAATAATAATTGGTTTTTGGTGGAAAGGAAATGGCGCAGTATCTGTCTCAAATATCGTTGGACACCTGAACCGCGCCGTAAGGGAAGGGATAAAGGAGGGAGTGAAAGAAGAGAGGAACAAATAGGTCCGTAGTGGAGGGCTCCGGAATAATTTCGACCACCTGGGGATCTTTAACGTGCACTGACATCGCACAGCACACGGGCGCCTTAGCGTTTTTTCTCCATAAAAACGCAGCCGCCGCGGTCGGGTTCGAACCCGGGAACTCCGGATCAGTAGTCGAGCGCCCTAACCACTGAGCCACCGCGGCGGGGCGTACCATCTGGGGATCTTTAACGTGCACTGACATCGCACAGCACACAAGATCCCCAGGTGGTCTAAATTATTCCGGAGCCCTCCACTATGGCACCTCTTTCTTAATTTCTTCTTTAACTCGATCCCTCCTTTATACCTTCTCTTATGGCGCGATTCAGGTGTCCGCTGAGATGTGAAACTGCGTCATTTGCTTTCCCCAGAAACCAATTTTTAATTTTGTACCGGGAGCTACACTAGGCTATCTGTCGAGCATTGCGCGGCACATGGGAGAGGAAAGTTGTGCGCATGCGCCGTTACCAGGACAACCGAAGACGAGGAAAGTGCGGTGTGCGCTCCACTGTCGCCGCGCGCCCGCTCTGCCATCAAAGCTGAGCGTGACGTCACGCGGATGAGCAGTTGTGCGCATGCGCCGATACTCCTGGTAACCAGAGAGACCCCACAGCTGCGCCACGTTCTTCGTCGCCGGCTGGGCGCACACCGCTCCATTACTCGAACACCGCGTCAGATGCGCAGGATTGCTTTTAAAAGGCGGAGATGTATAGTGGGAGTTTACGGGTCGCATTTGGATTTAATATCTGCTACGGGTCCCATTTAGACCCAAGATATTAAACTTATTTTGCGAAATGTGCCTGAGTGCTTCAAGCTTGCTTCACCTCCGCCTCCGGTTGGCCCGGTATTGCACTGCCTCCGGGATCCTCCTGAGACATAAGAGCGAGCGTCTATTCTTTGTCTTTGCTCTCCTCTCTTTTAATTCTCCCACTTTATGCACGTCGCCGCGATTGTGGCTCGGCTTGAGCCAGTGGGCAGGCCTGTGCACTTTCCTTTTCATGCTTCCTGTCAGCAACAGCAGCAGCAGTGGGCGTCTGTATATATATATATATATATATATATATAATTACAATTGGTTTTGGGGGAAAGGAAATGGCGCAGTATCTGTCTCATATATCGTTGGACACCTGAACCGCGCCGTACGGGAAGGGATAAAGGAGGGAGTGAAAGAAGAAAGGAAGAGGTGCCGTAGTGGAGGGCTCCGGCATAATTTCGACCACCTGGGGATCTTTAACGTGCACTGATATCGCACAGCACACGGGCGCCTTAGCGTTTTTCCTCCATAAAAACGCAGCCGCCGCGGTCGGGTTCGAACCCGGGAACTCCGGATCAGTAGTCGAGTGCCCTAACCACTGAGCCACCGCGGCGGGGCGGCGTCTATATCACAACGTTTGACATGCATGCGGAAAAGGAGAGTCCAGCCGCTTCTAAACGGCGGTATAGACAAGAGAAGATTAACCATTCCGATTCTGAGGTGGTCGCCTGGCAGGTGGCTTCAACCGAATAAGAATGCTGGATTTTGTGTGCGCGTGAAACAAGGTATCACCGTTATCAGACATCTCCCTTCAATCACGGTGAATAATGGTGAAGCCTGCTGTGTTCGGCTTCTGGAAAGCGGCACTATCATCCAAGGAATCTACGTGGCACCGGTAGCATCTGTCAAGCAGACGATTGATGTGGTTGCCACGTGTATATCAGCCTATGGCACGGTTTCACAGTTGTGTGTGACTTTGGGTGATTTCAACAGAAAACAGGACTCTCTTGGTTAGTGTATGAAAGAAAAGTTTGACTTCAATTCAGCTTCGGACCCTCACGTCCAGACTACACAATGGGGAGCTTCTGCAGAGCTTGTATACTAAAGAAGCTCTACCAAATCTAAATACTGTATAGACAAAATTCAGACGGCTGCATGCCACTTCACAGATCATCCTGCAGTCCTCGTCTCTCTGTCTCTCGAGAAAAATCAATAAAAGATGTGTATACCCAATGTCTCTCATTGCTAAACATACAGTGACCACAACAAGCTCAGCCAGGGAAACGTGCCTCTCGCTACGTGTATCCTGGCATAGCCGAGCTAAGCTGCCAATTTTTTTAAAACTCCGGTGAACTTAGATGCGTTCAACGGAACCCTAGGTGTGATCGATGCGACGCCTGCCTGTGGAGACCGACACCCGGACAACGCCCTTAAGGGAAAGAAAATGAGATAAAGTTGGTTTTAAGGAAAGCAAATAATAATAATAATAATTGGTTTTTGGGGAAAGGAAATGGCGCAGTATCTGTCTCATATATCGTTGGACACCTGAACCGCGCCGTAAGGGAAGGGACAAGGGAGGGAGTGAAAGAAGAAGGGAAGAAGGAGGTGCCGTAGTGGAGGGCTCCGGAATAATTTCGACCACCTGGGGATCTTTAACGTGCACTGAGATCGCACAGCACACGAGCGCCTTAGCGTTTTTCCTCCATAAAAACGCAGCCGCCGCGGTCGGGTTCGAACCCGGGAACTCCGGTTCAGTAGTCGAGCGCCCTAACCACTGAGCCACCGCGGCGGGTAAAGCAAATAATGCCTGTCTCGCATATCTCGGTGGACACCCGAACCGTGCCGTAAGGGTAGGAAAGTGCCATGAAATTTGGTTTTAAGGAAAGGAAATTACGCCCCTCTCACCTATCTCGGCGGGCACCCGAACCGCGCCATAAGCGAAGGAAAATGAAAGGTGGTTTTAAGAAGAGCAAGTGACGCCTGTCTCACATTGTATCATTTCCTTTCCGCAAAAAGCCAATTCCTTTTTCAATTTGTCTTTCTCAAATTATCAGCACGCTTTGTGTGTCTTTGGAACCGGAGTTGGTTCCATATCTTCCATACAACGAGCAATGATACAGTCGTATCACCGAAGCTATAGTAAATATATGCCGCCTTGTGTGAGCGCCTTTAACGTCGTTTCGAAGAAAATATGTTTGACAAATAAAAAATGTCTTCTAATGTGTGTATGTCAGTAGGGCTACTTATCGAAACCGTCAGTCGCTCGACCGCTAACGTAGCCAGGGAGATGCATCTGTTTTCTTTCGACCAGGTTTAACCAGAACTAAGCCACCAGCAATTTTCTTCTTCTTTCACTCTCACCATCCTCCCTTCCCTCACCGGCTGTTGAGGTGTCCACCAAGGAGGGGCGCCTTTCATGTGCAGATAGCAAATGTACCTGGTGGTGGTGGTAGTGGTTTTATTAAAATAATAGTAAAAAGGAAGGAAAAGATTTTTGCTAGCCCCGGCATCTGCCATCGATACTGAAGCACCTGAGCTGGGGCAGCGGAAATAAAGGACAGCAGGCAGAATGGAGAAATGAAACGAAAGAGGTGAGGGGACAGGAATAGAGGACAGGGGGAGAAGTAATATGTACAAACTATTTACACAATAAGAAATGTGTCCAGGTTGTGCGCGTGATTAGTTCATTTTAGAGGAATTAAATCACACACGCGCACAGCAATGTGTAGGTTACAACTGGAGTGGGGCGTCCAGTTATTAATCGTTCAAGGTAGAACTCGCGGAGCGTTCGGTCACTGCGTGTAACTACCTGACGGAGAACAGACGGGACGTCAAGCCCGTGTGTTCGAGGAATGCACAGAGGCTCACCAAAGTTCGCTCACGAGTGCGCGCACTGCCCTGCGGCCACAATAGCGTCTTGATGGAGTCTGGTAGTATGCCCTGCGCCCTATAGGCCGCGAGCATATCGCGACGAGCATCGGCGAACCCGGAGCAGCGAAGGAGCAGATGTTCTAGTGTTTCCACTGCACCGCATCCGACACACACATCACTCGTCGCGATTCAGTGACGCACCCGTCGTTCCAGGGGCCACACGCAGCCAATGCGCGCGCGGAGGATCATTGCACGTTGTGACCGTGTAAGTGCGCGACAGCCGGTGACACTGTCGATGCGCTCACCTCCCGCGATGCGTGGGTCGGGGTGCTGCTTTCGGAGATGGTCGTGAATGGCCGCACGCACGTCCTCCAGCGCAAGGGGCAGATCGCTGGCAGGTAGTTGGTGTGCAGCAGTCGCGAGGTCGTCAGCTTCTTCGTTGCCGGCGATGCCGCAGTGACCGGGCACCCACTGTGCACGCACGGCACAACCTCTCTGCGCGAGGCGCTCGATGCGCGAGCGAATTTCCCGCACTAGTGGGGTACCGCGGCCATTAGATTGCAGGCGGCTGAGGGCGGCTAGTGCGCGTTCTGTGATAGCCTTTCGGCACGCTCACTGTACTCGGCTAGCAGGCTAAATGCGCTCTTTGCTTACACCTCCACTGTTCAGAATTTAAAACATTACAATACCCAGGATAAAAGCTCAACTAGGCCTGAGGACTGGAGTCTAATTCTTATGTAATTGTTACCGTACAGTGTGAGACATTGCAACGACAATAGTTATTACAAAAGGAAAATTTGCCCATTTAAGCCCGTTTTCGTGCATGGCGTTATGGCGCCAGTCGAGCAGTGTTGGTTCTATACCAGTTTTCCATTGGGAATGTTAGGCAGTGAGAGGAAGTGTTAGGGAGAGGAAGAGTTTCTCCGGCAGTGCTCATGCCCATTCATTTCTGTTAACAATGAACGTCTTGTTCTGGTCTTTAGACCAAACTGGCGCTAGGGTCTTCTTCTTTATTCCCCCCCTTTTTTTTTCCGTGTCAGATTTTTCCGGTATCACTCACTGTTAATAATCATGCCCCGCCGCTTTAAATCGCACACAAGAAATTCCTGTTAGTTATTCAAAGATGTTTTGGCACTCTAATTGGCTCGCCTTACATGCTGAGCGTCATGTCAACTTGTGAATGTCAAATGTATCCGGTAACCTTGGCATGTGTACATATGTAAATAAAATTTTTTCTAATCAGTGAGAAAGTGCAGAACCTGTTATATTAACGCGATAGCGTTAAGGGCCCCGTGTCGCAGAAAAGCCGGTGTTGTCGGCGGCGTTGGCCGTGAGCGATAAATTGGTGGTGGTTTAGCTCTAGTTAACCCTAGTTTAATTGCGAAAGCTTCGCTTCCTCGGCACGTCGTCTACGCAGCGTCTCATTCCGACGCTCCCGAGAACTCAAACCAGTCTCTTCCGCAGTTGAAGAGTCACTCCGGGACGTAACACGACTTCTAGCCGCATCTTCATTACGACGCTCCTGGAGTCGTGCGGCGCGTTCTTCTCTCGTGTCTTGAGCGCGTTGTCTCTTCCTCGCTTCGTTCTCTTCATAACGACTACAATACACTGAGGTGAAGCGCATATATATATATATATAATATATATATATATATATATATATATATATATATATATATATATATATTAGCAGACAGACAAATGACATGGGGGACTCGTTTGACAAACATATTAAGGAAAGCAACAGTCACCGAAAACCCAGGTGCATGGGGGAATTTTTTCTATTTTTTTTTTAAATTTCTAGTGCCAATCAATTGCCTTTAATGAAAATTATTTATAAACCAGCAGAAAAAACAACCATGCCGCCGGTGGGATCCGAACCCACGACCTCCGAATATCGCGTCCGGTGCTCTTACCAACTGAGCTACGGCGACGGCTGTCCAATCAGCTGCTTTCGTGAGTATTTATGTTTTTGCGTGTAACCGAACCTTGAGAGTGTTCACCAGCGCCACCCTCGTCCATAGCGGTGGACGTAGCACGTCCTGCAATACCGCAAGTGTGACGTAGAACGTCATCTAATGACGAGGGCAGAAACTGTGCGAGAGCCCTCTTATGCTACCTATGGCATCAAGACTGCCAGAACCGAGACCCCCGTTAAGCTATTAGCAGACAGACAAATGACATGGGGGACTCGTTTGACAAACATATTAAGGAAAGCAACAGTCACCGAAAACCCAGGTGCATAGGATTATTTTTTCTATTTTTTTTTAATTTCTAGTGCCAATCAATTGCCTTTAAAGAAAATTATTTATAAACCAGCAGAAAAAACAACCATGCCGCCGGTGGGATCCGAACCCACGACCTCCGAATATCGCGTCCGGTGCTCTTACCAACTGAGCTACGGCGACGGCTGTCCAATCTGCTGCTTTCGTGAGTATTTATGTTTTTGCGTGTAAGCGAACCTTGAGAGTGTTCACCAGCGCCACCCTCGTCCATAGCGGTGGACGTAGCACGTCCTGCAATACCGCAAGTGTGACGTAGAACGTCATCTAATGACGAGGGCCGAAACTGTGCGAGAGCCCTCTTATGCTACCTATGGCATCAAGACTGCCAGAACCGAGACCCCCGTTAAGCTATTAGCAGACAGACAAATGACATGGGGGACTCGTTTGACAAACATATTAAGGAAAGCAACAGTCACCGAAAACCCAGGTGCATAGGGGAATTTTTTCTATTTTTTTTAAATTTCTAGTGCCAATCAATTGCCTTTAAAGAAAATTATTTATAAACCAGCAGAAAAAACAACCATGCCGCCGGTGGGATCCGAACCCACGACCTCCGAATATCGCGTCCGGTGCTCTTACCAACTGAGCTACGGCGACGGCTGTCCAATCTGCTGCTTTCGTGAGTATTTATGTTTTTGCGTCTAAGCGAACCTTGAGAGTGTTCACCAGCGCCACCCTCGTCCATAGCGGTGGACGTAGCACGTCCTGCAATACCGCATGTGTGACGTAGAACGTCATCTAATGACGAGGGCAGAAACTGTGCGAGAGCCCTCTTATGCTACCTATGGCATCAAGACTGCCAGAACCGAGACCCCCGTTAAGCTATTAGCAGACAGACAAATGACATGGGGGACTCGTTTGACAAACATATTAAGGAAAGCAACAGTCATCGAAAACCCAGGTGCATAGGGGAATTTTTTCTATTTTTTTTAATTTCTAGTGCCAATCAATTGCCTTTAAAGAAAATTATTTATAAACCAGCAGAAAAAACAACCATGCCGCCGGTGGGATCCGAACCCACGACCTCCGAATATCGCGTCCGGTGCTCTTACCAACTGAGCTAAGGCGACGGCTGTCTAATCTGCAGCTTTCGTGAGTATTTATGTTTTTGCGTGTAAGCGAACCTTGAGAGTGTTCACCAGCGCCACCCTCGTCCATAGCGGTGGACGTAGCACGTCCTGCAATACCGCAAGTGTGACGTAGAACGTCATCTAATGACGAGGTCGTGGGCTCGGATCCTACCGGAGGCATGGTTGTTTTTTCTGCTGGTTTATAAATAATTTTATTTAAATGCAATTGATTGGCACTAGAAATTAAAAAAAAATAGAAAAATTTCCCTATGCACCTGGGTTTTCGGTGACTGTTGCTTTCCTTAATATGTTTGTCAAACGAGTCCCCCATGTCATTTGTCTGTCTGCTAATAGCTTAACGGGGGTCTCGGTTCTGGCAGTCTTGATGCCATAGGTAGCAAAGAGGGCTCTCGCACAGTTTCTGCCTCGTCATTAGATGACGTTCTACGTCACACTTGCGGTATTGCAGGACTTGCTACGTCCACCGCTATGGACGAGGGTGGCGCTGGTGAACACTCTCAAGGTTGGCTTACACGCAAAAACATAAATACTCACGAAAGCAGCAGATTGGACAGCCGTCGCCGTAGCTCAGTTGGTAAGAGCACCGGACGCGATATTCGGAGGTCGTGGGTTCGGATCCCACCGGCGGCATGGTTGTTTTTTCTGCTGGTTTATAAATAATTTTCTTTAAAGGCAATTGATTGGCACTAGAAATTAAAAAAAATAGAAAAAATTCCCCTATGCACCTGGGTTTTCGGTGACTGTTGCTTTCCTAATATGTTTGTCAAACGAGTCCCCCATGTCATTTGTCTGTCTGCTAATAGCTTAACGGGGGTCTCGGTTCTGGCAGTCTTGATGCCATAGGTAGCATAAGAGGGCTCTCGCACAGTTTCTGCCCTCGTCATTAGATGACGTTCTACGTCACACTTGCGGTATTGCAGGACGTGCTACGTCCACCGCTATGGACGAGGGTGGCGCTGGTGAACACTCTCAAGGTTCGCTTACACGCAAAAACATAAATACTCACGAAAGCAGCCGATTGGACAGCCGTCGCCGTAGCTCAGTTGGTAAGAGCACCGGACGTGATATTCGGAGGTCGTGGGTTCGGATCTCACCGGCGGCATGGTTGTTTTTTCTGCTGGTTTATAAATAATTTTCTTTAAAGGCAATTGATTGGCACTAGAAATTAATAAAAAAATACAAAAAATTCCCCTATGCACCTGGGTTTTCGGTGACTGTTGCTTTCCTTAATATATATATATATATATATATATATATATATATATATATATATATATATATACACGCACCGCGAGGCCATACCTCCTCTCTCTGTACCACAGCTGCGCACATCTGGTGGAGCGAGCGGCGACGCCAGCGGCGTCGACGGCGGAGCCATCTGTTGGAGCGCGGCTGCAGTGTTGCTAGGCAACGGCAGCTCAAGGTCGTTCGTCGGCCATGGCATACGGCACACCGCATATGGCATACGGCTGAAGTGCGCGACGAGCCGAAATGGCTCGCTAGCTGGCGTACTAAAGCTTTCGCTTAAAAATCCCCTCTCCTCCTCCTCCTCGCAATGTACGCCACTGCCCCAAAAGATTGCGCGCGATGGCAACGCCTCCCGGTCGTCTCGATCGGGCGCAGTGGGGCCGTGCGGGCACGCAGGAATCACGCGGTGAGCGGCGAACAACGCAGCGCACATCCAAAGCGCGTTCACCACGAAGCTTGCGGCTTGCTGCCCGTTCGTTCGGCGCGGAAGCTATGCTGGCGTTCGTGGCATCGGGTTTGTCGAGAACGACGCGCCGAACTACGACTGCAACTTGAGTCCCGCGCGTTTCTACGTGGCCTGCCGCTCTGCGCGTCCGTTTCACCGTACGTCGCAGAACGATTTGTCTAGCGCCGAACGGGCGATGGCGTTCCGTGGACTCCCTGGCAGTGCTGCAACACGCTGTCGCGTTCCACTCTTAAAGGCGAAGCTTAAGCGTCCGCCAATTTTTTTAAAAACAAGTTTTGGCAAGCGCTGACTTTCGCCATGGGGACGTTAGTAAAGCCTAATTAGGTCATGTCGGTGAAAAGGTGTCCGCAACACGCAGAAGCAAAATGTAAGGGTTCGAACCCGACCGCGGCGGCCGCGTTTCGATGGAGGCGAAACGCAATGACGCCCGTGTGCTAAGCAATGTCGGTGCACGTTAAAGATCCGCAAGTGGTCGAAATTATTCCGGAGACCTCCACTACGGCACCTCTTTCTTCCTTTCTTCTTCCACTTCCTACTTTATCCCCTCCCTTACGGCGCGGTTTAGGTGTCCGCCAAGATGTGAGACAGATACTACGCGATTTCTTTTCCCCCAAAAACAAAAAAATGTAAAGGCGGGGTTGAGGTGTCCACCGAGATCTCGGAGCTACTGCGTCCTTTCATTTCGTCAAAAACGTTTCCTTTCCTCAAAACGCATCATAAAAACGCATACAAACCACTGCTTCGGGAGAACAAAGCTGCTTCCTACTTCATGCCTTGCCTCATGGCACTGTTGAATGGCCAGACCCCGTCAGTTGAGCAAGCCTGCTCGGGTTTGAATCAAACCGTGGCAGTCCCCTTTAGATGGAATCCTAGGGCGCTCCGCTGCTGATGAGGAGTACCCGGGTTGGAACGCGACCGCGGTGGCCCCGTTTCGATGGAGGTGAAACGCTAAGGCGCGCGTGTGCTGTGCGATGTCAGGGCACGTTAAAGATCCCCAGGTGGTCAAAATTATTCTGGAGACCTCCACTACGGCACCTCTTTCTTCCTTTCTTCTTTAACTCCCTCCTTTATCTCTTCCGTTAGCGCGCGGTTCAGGTGTCCGCCGAGATGTGACAGATACTGCGCCAGTTCTTCCCCCCCTCCCAATAAAGACTGGCTGTCAAATTGATGAAGTAATCAAAATAAAACATAATAAAAACAAAATAATGAAAATAAAATTGAAAAGAAAGAAAAAGAATAAAATGAAAATAAAAAGAAAAATTTCAAATAGAAAATAGAAAATAAAAATAACAGAAAAAATGAAAATAAAAAATAGAACGCGTGTTGCCGTCGTGGAAAAAACCCGCGTTCAAGAAAGTTCCATGCTTTCGCATTCCTTCACATAAGCAGACTTAAGTGCCCTGAGAACTTTTTTTCACGTGTGCTTCTAAGCAGTGAGTACTAAAGCCGCACGTGTGCGACAGTGTACGCTACTCTGAGTGCTGTTCTGCTGTTGTTGCCAGGAAGAATGAAAAGGAAAGTGCACAGGCCTGCCCACTGTCTCAAGCTGAGCCACAATCGCTACCACGTGCTGAAAGTAGGAGAGTTTAAAGATAGGATAGAAAGATAGGATGGAAAAGACGCGCGCTTTAATGTCCCAGGCCGATCCCGGAGGCAGTGCAATACCGGGCCAACCGGTAGCGGAAGTGAAGCAACCTTCAAGCACACCGCCACATTTCCCCCCAAAAAAAAAGTTTAATATGTTGGGTTCAAATGTGACCCGTGTCAGATGATGTGGCTCTGAGTGCCGCACTCTATGAAGCGACGTTCATTCCGATCACCTAGCATTTCTCTAGTAACTCTCCTTCAGGAATCGAAATTCCCGTTAAACATACGTATTTCGGGCAGTTTCGCCGTCATGTCCGTGAAAGGGAGCACTGTGTTTCGCGAAGCTTTGAGCTAACACCATGTCATACTTTAAAAATGTTTTTTTTTCCATAGCACACACAAGAATGTCTACTATTTGCTTTCTGATACCTGCTCGATGGAAGGAAGTGAAAGCGATACAATTATTGTGCACGAGGGGTCGCTGAGTCTGCTAGAGGAGAATGAAGATGACGAAATATCGCTCTTGGCAGCTGCTTTGAAGACGCTGAGCTTCGCTTACACCCCGCTTCGGTCCTGTTTTATCCGCCATGAAGTAAGTTGCATTTATTTAATAATCCTCGGCGTATCTTTAAACGCCATGCAGAAACTTGTGGCAGTAAGTGGCAGCCTCTAATTTAGCCGGACGTGTGTTACACCATTAAGCAAAGACCCAGGCGGAGTTGCGTTTCTGTTCAGCTAATTAATTGGGCTTAGTTAACGTGATAGTCCATGAAATTTTTGTAATTCATGGTTGCAGCGGACACGTCGTACTTTAAACCTGGTGCATGAAACGTATTGCCTTCATGGATGCTCTCTGCTTTCTCGTCTAAACCAATGCCTAATGTTTCTCAGCGACTGTAAAAACTGCCTGTCTAAAATTTTTGCTTTCGTACACTTCCGTGAAACTGAGATGGGCAGATGGAACGCGCTGTGGAAACTTGTGTAACATTTTTCCTAAAACGCAGAAGATAGGGCAATGTATACTGAATGCTGCTAACGCGCGTAAGAGCTCAGCATTATGTTTATGCTCCTGCTATTAGCCGCATTTACATGAATGCAATACGATGATCCAATGCGATGCTGGAGTTGTAGCATTCATGCAAACGCGGCTCTTGAAGCGGTCGACCACGCTTTCAGAACACGCGGCAGGTATGTTGTGAAGGGCTTCAGTAGCTACGTAAACGAGCCGTTGTCGTATCCTATTGCTACCACTAGCATCCTAATGCGATGCATCCGCGTCAAATGTCGGTTCAAAATTTATTTTCGAACCATTTCTCTACAAACCGTCGTTTTTCTTGTTGGACCGTTTACACAGCAGACCTTGTCCCTCTGGCATGACATACTGCGAGCCTCTACCCTCATGACGATGCGGATGCTCTTGCCCCTTGAGCTACGCGGTTTCATTTTGGGCAAACACTGCAGAAAAGAAGCTCACGTAGGGACAGTACACCATGCCCCACAATATCCAGTTGTTGGAAGTGCCACGAAATTTTCCCCCTATGTCTCACTTGTGGAATGTTTCTATAATGACAGGTGCATATTGGGAACGCAAGATAGAACGGCACTGTAAGGGATCTTGTTTGGGGTGGACAGCTGAACCAGGCCGGGAGGGAAGGGATGAGGCGGGAGGACAAGAGCGACAGAAAAAAAAAGTCGATTCATATAGTGGAGGGTTCTGGATTAATTTAGGCCACTTGGGATTCTTTATCATGCACTGACGTTGCACAGCAAACGCGCGTCTTTTAGCATTCCATCTCCATCTAAAGGCGACCGTGAACGCCATAACCACTGTCACGGGGGTAGGTGCGAATCATTCGCATAGACGCGAAGCTCGCACCCTCCGTGCTTCCCTTTCAGGAAATTTTTAAGACGCTGGAATGCTGCCCCTAGCCGCTGTTCTTGCTTTAGTGTGAAATAACTATTTGCTTCCTGCTGCACAAAATCAAAAGGTGTGCTGCGCGATGTCAGTGCACGTTAAAGATCCCAAAGTGGTCAAAATTATTCCAGAGACCTCCACTACGGCACCTCATTCTCTTTCTTCTTTCACTCCTACCTTCCTCCCTTTCCTTAGGGCGCGGTTCGGCTGTCCTCAGAGATGAGGAAATTAATCCGCCCTTTACTTTCCTCAAAAACTAACTCTTTTACGCGCAGCAACTGAGAGAGCTATGAAAGAAAAGGCGCATGCCTAGCGCTCTGGGACAGTGGACAACCCAATCGTGCTTCGAACTAAATTGCGGTATATGAGACAGATACTGCGCCATTTCCTTTCCCCCCAAAAACCAATTATTATTATTAACTAAATTGCGGTAGTGAGAGAGAGGTGTGCGCTGCATGACATTGGATTTTACAACGTTGTGGCAGAAACACAGCAATTTTTACTCGCGGACAGGTTTTGAAGCGGAAAGCTTCACTACGCTAGATAAAGCAGTCGTCACGTAGGCCGGAGAATGACCTTGAACGACCTCCAGCCCAACCACGTTGGCTGTGTGCGACCATAGGTGGTGCAGTTGTGGTGTCGAGCCCTTCCCCCTGACCTTGACCCATGACCTTTGGTTGACCCTTGGCCTTCAATGTCTGACCTCTGACCTTTGACATTGGATGAACTTTGGGTTGACCTTTGACCTTAACAACTTTCGATGGGGTGATGTGAAGTCACGTGATGACATCCGATGGGGGTGTCGTAAGACCGTGTGATACCACATCATAGCCACGTGGTCGTGTGGGCATATATATATATATATATATATATATATATATATATATATATATATATATATATATATATATATATATATATATAAATATATATATATATATAAAAAGAAAGAACGGCTGTCGCGAGCGTGTAGCGGAGGGGCCATGGACGAGCCAGAGACGCTTAGCAAGCGTCCTGGCTTTTCGCTGAATTGCAGGGCTCGCCAAGTTAAGCCACTACCAATGTTTTTTCGTGGCTACGCTGCGGAAGATACGCGCGCGCCGCTAGCTTAAACGCCCATCTCGCAAGAGCCACAAGAGCGCACGGCAAAGCGTACTACTGCATTTAACTCTGCTCAGGGCCCTTTTTAGAGTTGTGTCCAATATTCAAAATAATCGAGTGGCCAATCCTATATTGTTTTATTGGATACCTTGAAAGAGTTAAATAGGGCAAGTAGAGTCTTAGTCGAGCATGCTCTAAAGCGTTAAAACATATCTAGGATATCTAAAAGAACCGCCATACGTTACTAAGACGACGGCTTCGAAACAAGTCGTACTCTACTGCCGTCCAGCCTGCTGCCACTGTGGATTTACGCTTGATGGAGGAAACGTAGCAGTGATGCAATTTATTTGTGTGTCGAATTTCATAAAGAAAATACTAGGCCTCAATGATCTGGCGGTGCGGTAGGCTTTTTTAGCCTCCTCCTATCTCGCAGGCCTTTCTAGCAGCTCGCGCCTCCTTCATCTACCGAGGATTTAAGAAAGTTCGTTCATTGTGATCAGTAGTTACAGAAATTAATATTTCTCTGCATATTAAATGACTGTGTTGGGCCCTCCTAAAGGAGATCATTATCACGTTTCTTCACAATTAAAGTTATGTTATGAGCTGTGCCACATTGTCGCCACTTGCGCTTTGCTTTTTTCGCACGCGCGTCTCATACGACAATTATCGACCACAATCAGCGAATATTCGCGCAAGTATTCGGTTTGTAATAAATTGAGTTTGAAGCTACCTTATATACGGTACAGCAGGTGGCAAAGCAAAATTATAAGTATTCAGACAGCTTTTGAAAAAACACTATTCGTACACCCTTACATATTTTTGCATTATTTCGTAACCTCACAGGGTCCTGTTGACAGCGAGCCGCTTTTGCCGTTCACCGAAGGCCCTGTTCGCCCTATGCGTGCTGTGCGTGGCCGCAATGGCCCTGGGAACGTGGAGTTCGGCTTCGGGATACTTCAAGTTCTCTCACTACCCACGGTTATTGTGCGCCAAAAACAGCACACAGGTGGTCGTTGCGATCCGGTCATGGCCCGGTCGCGTGCAGACCCGCTCCGCGATTCGTCGCAGCATGGCCCACTCTGCTGTTCGGTCAGCGTTGCCGAACTGGGCCTTTCTCTTCTACATGGGGTTCTTCAACGACTCCGCTAGGTAGGTCTTGTATAACTTAGTTCGTTTTCTGAAGGCCAGTAATTAACACTCCCGAAGCTACCCGACGAAGATGCTGCCTACTTATGCTGATGCCAGTGTAAAGAATTAGATAGCCGATGGTCAGTTTATTCTTCCATGCCGCAAAAGGGCAACTGCGTGCACTTTTTGAAAATTTCGCGATATTCCAGGATTCAAATCTATACAGGCTGTAGGTAAAGCATGCCAAGTGTTTTCGCTCTAACTTTTGAAATAGCGACGATTGACTTTTGTGCTTCGCCTCATAGCAACGAAGCAGTGAGAGAAAGCTTTGCGTGACGTCTCGGAAGGTATGATTTCCAATTACTGCTGTTGTCAGCCACACCCTGCCGTGCCTCCTTGGCTGCCGTGCCTTCGGTGGTTTTGGCTTTTTTTCCTTCAAAGCAGGCGTTTGTGCTTTGGAAATGCACCGATACCTTCGATAACGAAATCATGGGCCCCCTCACTTGGCATTGGCGCTGCGGAGAAACTTGAAGGGAGTACCGATTTTAATCTGCGATCACGTCAACATTTCAAATGCTAGCCCAAAAAGACTTCGCATGCTTTACCTGGAAGTTTCCCACATTCGACCCTTTTAAGCTCGTTGATTTCTAAAACATATGCAGCTGCCCTTTAAAACTGAGTGCTTGAAACATTTACTGTAAAATGGGACTTAATGGAAGTCACAGAATATAACTTGAACATTGGTCATCGTAGCAAAAAGCTCGTGCATAATCACATTAGCATTCTGGAGGGAGAGCATTTCTGGACCAAGCGCTTGCACCATATGTTGCTGGACGCAAAAGAGGCTTTCACCTCCTTGTATTGCGAGGCTTGTGTTGCGCTTGTAGACAATGTAGTACCGTCTGATTGGATGACTGAGTACTGCATATAATTACGTTTTTTTTATTTGCCTTTCACATGCTGCACGTAATATCATTTTTCGTGACAAAACTGTTTGCAGTATACTTTTCTGGTGTTGATTCTTTGTCTTTCATTTCTCTCTATTCCTTTCGGCGCTTTTATTTCCTTCACATAAACTCGTTCTGTTATATTCAGGCGGCTTTAAATAAAAAAGTAGTAGGCTGTTAACGTAGTTAACCCGAGTGGGCGTGCGAAAGCATATGTTTAGCGTGATTGGCTCGTGACTTTGCTTTGATGGGCCGTACGTCGGCAAGTCTCACGGTGATATTAGTTGGATAACAGAACAAGTTGTTGAAGACGACGATGTGCTGTGCACAGCTCGAGAGTGTGTTGCATTTTAACACGAGACGTATTCGACTGCGGCGACAGCATGATGCTCTCGTGCAGTGGTCCGCAAGACGGATCTGTTCGCGCCACCACGGGTTCAACTCCCAGTCGCGGCAATATTTTATTTATTTATGGTTTGCCCAAGTTCAACTCGTGGAGAGGTCCTTTGTCACTAAAATTCCCTGATATTTTGGCCGACATTTGCAATCACGCAGATTGTACTTAAAGATTTTATTCCCCGCTGCTTTCCGATTTCTCCCGCATGTCAAGGCTGGACACTTTGCGTCGCGAGATTTCAAAGCATGGAGACCTGCTGGTGGCCCCTTACTTGTCTACAGCCAACAACTCCGTTGAGATCACGCTCGACATGATGCGCTGGGTGGAAGGGCGCTGCGGGAAAGGACGCCCGTTGCGCCTATTCGTCCACGTGAACGACACCGTGTTTGCCGATCCGGTCACCTTGGAGCACTACTCGGTAGGAGACCCAATTCTCGCACTTTTGACATAACGCACGTGTCGCAAAATAGCGCCTACACTCCCAAGCATTTGCATGGCTCGAAAACATATAGGTATCTGCCCCATGTGTGTAAACTGAACTTTATATATATATATATATATATATATATATATATATATATATAGATATATATATATATATATATAGATATATATATATATATATATATATATATATATATATATATATATATATATATATATATATATATATATATATATGCCCAGCTGTGAAAAGCTTCAGTTAGCCGTAGATTTTTTTGAGTCGACGTTGGACAGAGCTTGTCCTTTCTCAAGACTGGGCACTTTGCTGGACAAGGAGTCCTGTGAAAGTCTTGAGAAAGGACAGGCTCTGTTCGAAACGTCTACTCAAAATAAATCTATGGCTAAATGAAGCATTTCACACCTTTCATTTTTCCTCTACCAACCAAATACGTTTATATTTATATATGAGGCTAACGAAAAGGCTTCAGCTTAAGTTAACGACAGCACAACGAGCCATGGAAAGAAAAATGATAGGTGTAACGTTAAGAGACCGGAAGCGGGCAGAGTGGGTGAGGAAACAAACGCCTGTTAATGACATCCTAGTCGAAATCAAGAGAAAGGAATGGGCTTGGGTAGGGCAAGTACTGCGAAGGCATGATAACTGTTGGCCATTGAGGTTAACGGAGTGGATTCCAAGAGAAGGCAAGCATTGCAGGGGGCGGCAGAAGGTTAGGTAGACGGATGAGATAAAGAAGTTTGCAGGCATAGGGAGGGCGCAGCTGGCGAAGGACCGGTTTAATTGGAGGCACATGGGAGAGGCCTTTGCCCGGCAGTGGGTGTAGTCAAGGTAATGATATATATATATATATATATATATATATATATATATATATATATATATATATATATATATATATATATATATATATATATATATGAATGTACTGCAGGGCAAAGGCCTTGTTCTTATATACATTCCTGTTTTTTCTTTCAGTTGCATAAACAGAATAGCTGCCACGAAATGTTTACAAATGAATCTCTTGCGTTCTGTTTATATTCGGGGGGTGTATTTATTTTTAAGAAATGCACTTCTTTCGCTCCTGTACTGCCAACAGCACCAAAGAATTGAGCCCTATGCTGGGAAGGAGATTGTTGTGAACTATAATTGTGAACTATAATCGGCAGCACCAGATTTTCTCAAATCTATCTCGTTCCTGGAGCAGTGATTTCGATACTCTAACCCTGGTATGCGAACTTCTTTCCCCTAGAGTGGAATGAACAAGAATGGACGCCCTTCTTTCTACTGCAAAGTCGTGAAAGGAGTCGACGTTGGTCGTGACCCACAAGGCGTCAACTTCGTACCTCACGATCTGTTCCGAGGTCCGGTGTTCCCACCGTATTGCGAGGGCGATGCCTTCTTCATGAATGGCACCCACCTGGGACAACTGTACGCGGCCTCTTTGTACGCACTGCACTACGCCCTAGTGCCGCAGTACGTGACCGGGCACATGGCTGTCATCGCCGATATAAGACATGAGAACATCGACAAGCAGATGGACGTCGCCAGGAGTTTGGGAGGCAGTACGAAGTCGCGGGAAAATGCCTCACTCAGGCCGAAGCTCTTTCTTACAGGCATTGAGAAGAACATGTGGAAAGATGTGTGGCTGTACTCACTCTACAACCAAACTCGCGACAGCCAACTCGAGAAAGACTTGATTGACGATATTTTAGGAAGGCTCGCGTCTTCGTTGCGGTAAGGTTCTGCAGTTTTCCTCCGCGCAGAACACTTTAATAAACCAGAAAAGAAAGTTAAGAATGTCGACGGCCTACATCACAATTATTTGCGACTGAAATGGTGTAAACTGCGTATGTGATCGCTGCCCCGCCCCTCTCGCCGCCCCCTGAAAAAAAAAAAAGCTCTAGAAGCGAGCAGGTCTAGATTCTGCGCCAAAAATATGAGCCATTCCCACATCAACGGCGTCGCCATCTTCCCTGTCGTATTTTGCCTCTCACAAAAACAAAAAACTAGGCGCTGTTTGGCGTGCGTGTAACCCTGTTAGTGCTCCTCAAAATCCAGATGTGCCTAGTGCTCCTGTTCGGTCCTCGTACTTTATAGGCTGCTTTTAAACAAAGTCCTCAAAAAAAAGGGGAAAAGTCCTCACAAGGGAAAGTAAGAAACCTATCTGTACTGTGTTTCTTTTAAAGGCTTTACCTAGCATTAAGTACAAAAAATTATCAAGCGACGTAGAAAACAGACGCAAATGTGCGATGGCAACGTATACAAGCGCTGGAGTACGCACGAGTCTTTTGAAGCAGCAATCCAAGCCGACATGACACATATGAACGCCGCTGAACTATGCTAGCTATAATCAGAAATGTCTCATTATAGCTAACATTCGGCCAGCTATTTCTCATCGCCACGCAAACAACTGCCCTCCTCAGATGCCATTGACTGGAGGAGAATACAGGAAAACACAGAAAAAAAATCGTGAATAAACCCTTCAAGCTAAAAGTCACCGTCCTATAGGCGCATTTTCCTGAGATATTGAGCGAGCTCGAAAACTGCCGGATACATCTTCAGGAATGTCACCATAACAAAAAAAAAATCGGCTGCGGACGAGCGTGCCAAAAAAAAAAAGGCTCCTTGGATTTCAGTTTAGCCACAAACTTCAGAGTCAAGGGAAGAGGAAGGACACGTGAGTCGACTGCGGCGCTTGTCGGCGCCCCGTCTTGAAGTGAAACAAATCTGGCGCAATGGGAGGCGATGTGCGGTAGGTCTGCACGACAGCTCAGGGCGCACAAAGCGGGTTTCTGTGGAGGTGAGCAGAATCACGATTAAACGAAACAGTACACTGGAAGAGAGGAAAAAAAAAAGCACTGTTGTCAGGAACGAAACGTGGGTAGCAGCGGAATGTTGTGAGCAGCGAACAGTGTGATCAGAAAAACTGTGCACATCGCACTATGTGATGGAGCTCTGAGTGTGTCTGAGCGCGCCAAGGTTGCTAAAGGTTCCGTTCGCGACTGCTGAGAGCTTCCGTCCGCGACTTATACCCGCGGCGATTTGTAGGGCCTGCAGCTCGCAAGAATGCAGGAAGAGGAATCCTGTGTCTAGGCTTGCGCTACTTCTCTGCTTTCTTTCCGAAGCGCGAGGTAAGAATGCATGGCTCGATAGCGCTCTCTTTCGACCCAGAACTTCGCAAAGAAAGGTCAAAACAAGGCATGCTCAGGCAACTAAGCGTAGACTAATTCCACATTTGGCGGTAAACAAAAGCTGTTTGTGTCACTCAAGTCTTCTCAGCATCGGTGGGCTGCAAGAAACTAAGTGTGGACACGACGAAGCATGGTGCATGAATGACGCTTTATTGAAGAAGGCGAGCGGTTATATAGGCAAGCGGTTAGATAACAGAAACGG
The DNA here is from genome assembly GCA_030143305.2 of Amblyomma americanum. NCBI lineage: Eukaryota > Metazoa > Arthropoda > Arachnida > Ixodida > Ixodidae > Amblyomma > Amblyomma americanum. Next base: position 101,733 of record JARKHS020026082.1, read on the forward strand.
GGGCTGCTTCTGTCCGGCTAGGCGCGTGTGCATGACTTGCACTACGTCACATCTCCCCTCTCTCTTTTTTTTTTTTTTTTAATCGTCGAATCAAGTAGAGTTTCAGAACTCAGGCGCCGGGTATCTTCGTGGTGGTTGGCGCTTCCGTTCACTCCTGCGGAGTTGTGTAGATTCGGATGTCCCTGTAGTGTCTGGGACTCCCACAGCTGGCAGCGGGGCGGGAGTCTTGTGGTCTGGAGACGAGGGAGGAGGAGCCGGATTGAGGTGTTCTCTTGTGCGCTGAAACTGTTGACCCTCTTCCGTTTTGACGATGTAGGCACGAGGAGTCTCAGCCCGCTGTACGACCGTGACAGGGGACCATGATCTTGAGGGCACATTGTACATAGTTGCGGTCGAGCCAGTGCGAAGCTCTGGAAGAGGCCGTGTACCTCTGTTGTAGAAGCAGCGTTGCTTGCTCCTGATGTCTTCTAGCCTTCGTCGCACGGTCTTGGGTGGCACTGTTTGTGGCTGTAGGTGGCTAGTTGGTACAGGAAGCAGCGTTCTTGTCTGTCGGCCCATGAGCCTCTGCACAGGGGACTTCAGAGAAGAGTCCCGAGGTGAATTTCGACACTCAAGCAATGCGGCACAAAACTCAGTGCTACCGAAACGGAACCGCCTTAACAGCTTCTTAGCTTCCTGTACTGCTCTTTCTGCCATTCCATTCGAGCGGGGATAGTACGGACTAGACCGGACGTGTTGCAGGCCAATCTTATCGGCGTAATCCTTGAACTGTTGGCTACTGAAGGGTGGTCCGTTGTCTGTGCAAAGTCGCCTTGGGAAGCCATGTGTTGCGAAGATGTCATTGCATGCTGCAATAACCTTGTTGGCTGACGGCGCTTGCACAAGCCTGATTTCAAAAAAGAAAGAGTAGAAGTCAACAACGACTAAGTACTCGGCACCGTTGTGATGACAAATATCAGCTCCTACTGACTCCCAGGGCAGAGTTGGTATCTCGTGACTTAACAGCGGTAGTCGCGCATTTCTTGATTTGTACTTTTGGCATGTTTGACAGCGTTGAGCGACTTCCTCAATATCGCTGTTTATACTTGGCCAGAAGACAACGGTTCGGGCGCGTGCCTTCATTTTTTCTGCTCCTGTGTGCGCGGCATGAAGAGAAGCCAGTACCTCACTGCGCAGTCTGGCAGGAATGATAAGGCGATTGCTCCGGAACACAAGGCCGGAATCAGTATGCAGCTCGTCGCGGAAGCTCCAGTAGCTGCGTAGCTCGGTAGGGACGTCAGCCTTGTCAATGGGCCACGCTGTGCTTGCATACTGGCGAAGTTTCACCATGCTTGGGTCACGGTCCGTCTCCCGCAGAACTTGCTCCAGGCGCCTGTCTGAAGCTTGAAGACAAGCGATAGTGTTAACGTGGAAATGCGCGCAATGTTCTACGAGCTGTGCTTTATTAGGAAAACGTGATAACGCGTCAGCGATGAACAGTTGTTTTCCCGGAGTATACTTGACGTTTATATGGTATTTTTGTAGGTTTAGACGCATACGCTGCAGGCGGAGAGGGCACTGGCATAATGGCTTCTTGAAAATCATTTCGAGCGGCTTGTGATCAGATTCCACAATGACTTCTGGCTGCCCGAAAATGTAGTCCTTGAATTTTTCACAGCCGTGGACGATTGCTAGCATCTCTTTCTCTATCTGCGCGTACCTTTGCTGTGCTTCTGTCAGCGAGCGAGATGAGTAAGCCAAGGGGTGTCCATCCTGCATTATCACAGCGCCAATTCCGTTTTGGCTGGCGTCTACAGATAGGGTGATTGGTTTGCCCTTCTGGTAATATGCCAATATGGGAGCCGTTGCTAGTGCTTCGCGCAGTGCTTCAAAGCTTTTTTGATGTCTGTCTTCCCAAACCCATGCAGCATTCTTTTTTAAAAGTTCTCGGAGCGATGCTGTGAGCGTTGACATATTAGGAATGAAGCGGGAAACGAAGTTCACCATACCCAAGAATGTCTGTAGCTCTTTCCGGTTGCAAGGGGCCTGCACGTGGAAAATATCTTCCAGTCTCCCTGGATCCAGGCTCAACCCGTCGCGCGTCAACACGTGGCCTAGGTACTTGACGGATTCCTGCAAGAAGTTACACTTTGTTTTGTTCAATTTCAAGTTGTGCTCCTGACATCTTGTCAGCACATTGACAAGATTTGCGTCATGCTCTTCTTTAGTGCGACCCCAGACTAGAATGTCGTCCATTACGACTGCTGTGCCAGTGAGACCTTCTAATACTTTGTGCATGGCGCGCTGAAATATTTCGGGAGCCGAAGAAATGCCGAAAGGCATACGTAGGAACCTGTAACGACCGTACGGAGTGCTCATTGTGCAAATTCTGGAGCTTTCCTCATCCAGTTTTATCTGCCAAAATCCCGTAGCGGCATCCAAAGTCGAAAAGTATTGTGCTCCACACAGAGACGGTGCAATGTCTTCAAGCGTTGGCATAGGATAATGTTCCCTCAGCAGCGCTTTGTTCAAATCAGATGGATCGAGACATATGCGTACCTTGTCGTTCTTTATGACGGTAACCATGTGGCTGGACCACTCGGTTGGCTCGGTCACCTTGGAAACTACTCCGGCTGCTTCCATGCGGTCCAGTTCCGCTTTTACTCTGTCCTCGAGTGCGAACGGAATCCGGCGTGCTGCTTTGACCACTCCTTGGGAACCTGGCTTGAGCTTCAAGTGGTAGACGACACCCTTGAGCTCGCCTAATCCGGAGAAGACGTTTTCATACGGCTTGACTACGTCGTACAGCTCTTGGTGCTCCAGTGAAGCAATTCGGCGAATCAAGCCTAGCTTCTCGGCAACTGAGCCGCTAAGAGTCACGGGTATGTCGTCTTCCATTACGAAGAATGTCGTTTCAAATGTTCCCTCGGGTCCGGTCACATGAAGGTGACTACGTTTCGTTGCTTTTTTCTGAAAGCCAAAAAATGTGTTCAGCACGACAGCGCAGTTTTCGGGTTGCTTTTGAGTTATCTTCTGCAGCTGGCTGCGTGATATGACCGAGCAATTGGCTCCTGTATCAAGCTTGCAGGCAACGGGCGTTTCTTCTATTTTCACGATTGCAGTCCAGCGGTCGTCTTTCTTGCTGCTTGGCGATAAAGTTTGCAACCAGAAATTATCTGCCTGTCCGTCTGAATTCGCTTCCAGTGACGCCACTTTTTGCTCTTTCACGCAGAGGTTAGCGCTCTTCGTTTTGCACGCAGCTGCAAAATGATTTCTTTTGCCACATTTTAAGCACGTGCGTCCCTTTGCAGGGCATGTTTCACTGTTGTGAACACGAGCACATTTGTTACAGCGACTTTTCATTTGGAGGACCGCATTGACGTCCACTTGACAGTTCTTGCTGGAGTGTATTTCTTCACTTTGCTCTTTGCCGTGTTCCCGAGCTCGACACATTTCAACAGTTTTGGCCAAGGAAGCATTTTCAGAAAGAAGCGTTTCTTGAAGCTTCTTGTCTCTCATTCCCAGAATGATTCTGCTTCTTAGCATGCGTTCTTCCAGCTCACCGAATTCACAGCTTTTTGCTAGTACACGCAGCTCCGTTAACCAATCGTTAAAATGTTCGTCTTCCTTCTGGTCACGCTTTCCAAATCGAAACTCGTGATAAGCTAGGTTTAGTGCTGGTTTGTAGAACGCTTCAAACTTTCGCTTCAGTACAGCAATGTCGCTTTTATCCTCTCCAGCATCAAATACGAAAGTGCTGTACGTTTTGCGTGCGTCTTCTCCAATACTGATGAGAAAAGTGGCTGCCTGTACCTCTTTCGGTTGTTGGTCCAGGTAGGTTGCAGTTGAGAAGAGCTCGAACTCTTGCTTCCATGCTTCCCAGCTATGCCAGACATCTCCCGTTGTATCCAGGGCCTTCGGTGGTGGCAGCAGCGAAGTGACGGGGGCGGCAGGCTGGGCGCGGTGCTGCTCGGCGTCTGTCATGGCTCTGGTCCGATGAAATTACCCGGGCCTCCCGGATTGCCGTGCTTCTGCCGTCGGTTACGTTGCCCGGTTGCGTTGCGCGATCGCTAACCGGCCACTTCTGACACCATGTGGACACGACGAAGCATGGTGCATGAATGACGCTTTATTGAAGAAGGCGAGCGGTTATATAGGCAAGCGGTTAGATAACAGAAACGGGGGCTGCTTCTGTCCGGCTAGGCGCGTGTGCATGACTTGCACTACGTCACACTAAGTGGAGTACTCTTCGTAGGTGTTTGCAGAGGCAGTATCTTGCAAGTTCACTAAGCAGTGCCGTATCAAGAAGTCAGCAGTAATAGAATTGAATGCGAATTATGTCGCGATAGTCTGCCCTCGAAGCCTAACGCAATCGCACAAATCTGAGCTTGCCGAAACTCGAGGGAAGAGGGGGGTTCCAGCGGATAAAGAAATGTTTAGATATAATCAGTAGTTTTACCTGCATAGCGTCTTTTTTCTAGTTTAATATTGCGTGACGCACTGTGATCAAATATCGGTCCTTTTTAAGTGTCCTTGGCGAAGTGCTTTGCCGCGAAGAAGCGGACAATCACTTAATGACCTAATAGTTGAGTTTCTTGTTCACAAAGCAGCGCTATGGTATTAGGATTTCAATGCATGATAGCTTTTTTTTTCGTCACTTCATCTGCTAGTTAACCGGGGCGTATGTAGACGGAAAACGTCGCATCTGAGAGTGGTGTCGTCGAGGGGCGAAAAGGCACACAGCCTGAGGCTTTGAAAATGGGCTGAATTATTCAGGAATGAAGCTGTTTGAGCTGTGTTTGTAGCAACGTAACGCATCTAGGAGTATTTATGTATACATAATTTATTCATTAACTCTGATATATTAAAGCTTTAAAACACTTCAGCTATACTAGACTTTCGAATTAATAAGGCTTGAGGTGCGCTTCAGCCGCAATTTTAAGTAATTTTCACTTACTGCCTTTTGAGAAATCATTAAGACCTAACCTGTTCGACGAAGTTTACCATTCGTTGCAACTTACCGGAATAGCACAATGTAATAAAAGACTCGGCAATAAAAGAAATAGGATTCGACAAGCAGTGGTTTATCTTTGCGGCGAAATTGTGTTTCCCTTCGAGCATTGTCCTTAGCCTTGATAAATTGGAGTGCGAAGGAGTTCACGACAGGAAGATAGCGCTTTCCTGTGAGAAGAAAATAAAAATTTTTGGCCATAAATAAAACTGCCCGCAAACGAAAAAAAAGATAACATTTCCGGTTAAAACTGGCAAGGCACAGAACCGATAGGGCGAACGTAGTTGCGTGCAGCGGTGTTCGCTCTGAAGTGACGTGGGGCGCGAGGCTGCATATCTACAATAACACAGTCCGTGTTAGCTGTACTGCAAGCTCATGCCGACGCATCTTTCGGAAGCGGGTTCGTCCCTTCTCGGGTTTGCTGGTTTTTCCTCGCCCCACCCTCGCTTCTAGTGTGGATTGTCTCTTTCAGTCTGGCGGCGAAAAGTTGTTTTCACTGTCGACCGACTAGGCCTAATCTAATTCCCCTCACGTTGCGGAAGACGCTGAAAGCCTCAATGCGCAAAAAAACAAAAACAAAATCGGGGAGCCGAGAGTGCAAGAAGGCCTGGTCGGGGGCTTGCAAAGACGAGGCTGCATCCTCCTCCACCTATTTTATGCTGGTTCATGTGTAGAATAGATCCCACGTTTTTTCTTGTCACGTTGCTGTGCCTCGAGACCTAAACAGACAAAGAAGCTGTGAGTTCGTGACCGAGTAGCGTAACCAAAGTTGCCTGAGTAGCGGTTCTTGATCACGGTGCTTGCTTGAGAAGATTGTCGCCAACCTATCGCTTTGGTAAGATGACCGAGTCGCTGCTGATTTACGCCATAATTCTTGCCTTAGGAAACACCTAAAGAAAACATGTTCATTATTCAAGATTTACAGAAAAAAATATTGTTCCTACAGCATAATAGCCTCATTGAGAAGATAATGTGCTGTCGGTCATAAACTTCGCTTATTGGGTGGGGAAGAAGTGACGTCACCCGACTGGAAATGATGCCGCCAGAGAGAAAGTAACCCAACTTCTTTTAAAGACGTTAACAGCTACCAATGTGCTATCTTAGTTTTAACACATAAGATGTGCCCGTTAATTTTCGTTCAATTAACGTATAAGGGATGTAATAGGCAACCTGTACTATTACCGAGCCAAAAGTCACACTTATGTGTGGAAGGAAATGCGATTCATTGCATATCGCAGAAACTATGAGAAGAGATGTCAATGTTGAAGCTAGAAGGTGTGCCACCCAGCAGCTGTCTGAACGAGCCGGCTACACCTGTTTTATTTGTTTTGTTTTTTCACTGAAATTAGCATGCTACTAGCTGACACTCATGCACACTTAGTGCTCGTTGGTCTGTAAATAGCAAACAGTATAAAAGCACCACCATAAAATGTATTCAACGCCAGCAATGGGAACTATGGAGCCTCCTGTGAAGCTAGACTTCTCTGAAGTTGGTCCTGGAGATGCCATGACAAAGTTACTCGCTTGTAACCCCTGTGTAAGTGAAAAACTTCAGTAATTCGACTTATTTGCCTAATCTAAGTCGAACAATAGTTCACCGAACTTGCTGCTGCTAGGGCTAGGCGGAACTTGTTAGTCGAGCCGCAGGTGCACTGCATTCATCGGTGTCTACCAATGAACCTAACTTATCATGATTTGTGACATGGCGGCTCTCACCTGTTTGTCTACCTCGTTATAAGGGTGCCACAAGAAGTCTCGAAACATCAACTTTTTGCTGATATATTATTTACTGGCTCTCTCCTTGTGTAGCTGTCACCTCTTTTTAATACGAATTAGAATTTATTTTAGAATTCTAAACACTGTTTTCTTCCTTCCCCTTCTGCCTATCTACATCTTTATTTTTTGCCCGCGCAAGTTTCTTGCGAGAGTTTTCTTCTCTCGTCAGGTGAAAACCGGTTGGCCTTTTACTCCTATATGTTGTTAAATTTACCCTCCGGTTTCCCCATTCTGCCATTGTTTACAAACTTGTTTGTCTATTAAACCCAGACTACTCCAAATAGCAAGGCATGCCCTGTTGCAGAATTGCTGCCTTCCCTGCATGCGCCAAACAAGAACACCGGCATCCCGCAGCAGCAGTTTGAAGGGTCATCCGTCTAGTCTGGTTTGACCTCATTCCGGAAGGCGACGTGTCCGAGATTTCCCTGCACACATGGCAGCTGAATCACTCCCTTGAGGAACGCTCGCGACGGCACCAGCGGCACGATCGTTCATCAAGAGGCCTTGTGCTCGCTGCCATGCATGTCCTCAATAACTATTTATTTTTATTTGGAGATCTTGATATCCTTAGTCTTTTTTCACTTCAAAGTGCGCCCATTCGACGGCTTTATTGAACAATTGGGAAGCGTAAACAGCTGCGGGCAGACATCCGTGCTTGCGAAGGTTTCACCGAAGCTTTTTATATTACAGAATTTCCCGGCATCTCCTTGTTTAAGAGATCCCCGAATGTGCCAGTGAATTTAGCAGGAAAGAATTCGCAGGTGCAACTTGCAAATGACTGCCTACTGGAGCAGCAGATGATAAAGATTTCTTAATAAATTGCGGTATTAATTTTCATGAGTACAATTGTGACACAGCATTCCAGTACCATCTGAACCTCACAGGAACGGCCTGGGAAGTGTGGTGAGTGTAATGGAACCTTATATTTCGACATTTCGCCACCACCGAGAGAGGAAGCAAAGCAGTATCAATAGATTGCAGTCTGACGCGTTGATACCATTACTATTTTCGCTGTCACAAAGTGCAAATGCTTTTTATAATTCATCGAAACGTGAATATAGCTTGGCAGATCTTCACACAAACTCGCCTGGAAACGCGTTCATCAAAGCGTTGAGACAATAGTGATATCAATACAGTGATAATAACAGCGTTCTGAGTCTACTTGCGAAAAACCCATAAGTAATGCTGGTTAACTCTCCAGGCACCGCATCAATCGGACTTGGAGGTGCTTGCCAGTGACTGCTGCGACAGTAAGATTGCTTCTAGTTTGCGTTTTCTGTAAGAGCTTTACTATTCAAGGCAACGGGATGAGGAGTGACTATTTGAGCAGTTCTCAACGGTTTCATTTCGCAGACCTCCCGAGCAGAACAGTAATACATAACTTCTTTGTTGAAAGCCTTATATGACGACAACCTTTCGCATTGTGACTTGACACAATTTGTCATGATGGCATATATTAGGTGGTGATAGCAAAGTCGGGTTTTTCACCTCTATTGTTTGGTGACGAGGATGAACTTGAACCAACATCGTCAATCACATTACCAACATCCACTGCAGGACTTCAGCTTCTATCACTGATCTTCCATTAACCGTGCCAAGGGCCAGTTGCAACCACCCTGTCACCACAAAATTCCTAATCTCGCCCACTCACTTCACTTCCTGTGCTGACTCCAGCTACTTTTCGCTTTTGCTTGGAATCAATACGATACGTTGTGCCACCATCGTTTATCTGTTTTACATGCCCTGCTCAGGTCAATGTTCAGGTAAGGCGACCTCACGCACACACAAACGGACAAGCGCAGAGAGTGTCAGATCTCTCAAAAGCTGTTCAGATGGAATCAGCACAGCTGCAAAAACAACTCAAGCTGTAATGGGTAAAAAAAGTTCGTCAAAACAAAGAGGACCACTTCTGCAAGCAAGGAGGTGGTTCGCAAATACTTTTAACGTTGGACAACTGCTTAAAAGCGCTCATCATTCCGTATCCTCGGAATCAAATCTTTTCCCGGTGCGCGCGAAAGGGGCCCTTCAAAGGGAGACATTACGACGGCAAAGTGCTCGCACGATGCTTTCGGGCTGGAACATCCTTGCCCCCCCCCCCCCTCATCCCTTAACTTCGTTTGTCCATAAGAGTACGCATTTACTGCGGGTGAAAAACTCGTACTAGAGGGAATTAGACTTTGCAGGGAAGTGAAGGCAAAATTCACTTAATGTTTAGGTGCATTATTGCCTCATCTCCTGCGAGTTCAAGTTCTATTCCAGACTTGTCTTATGCGCTGCATACCAGAGAGGTTCAACAGAGTCCGCATAATGGGACATTGTTGCGTGTAGCTCGAAGAAAAACAGATACACTCTAGTTTTCTGTAGTTGCGTTATGTCGCTCTTCTCGCTACCATGTTTCTTTAGATTCGGAATTTTTCTGTTTTAATAATTTGTTGGGCAGTAATTAACCTTTAGGAAATCACAAATCACCCCAGAAAATGCACTAGTGAAAGTGCTGTAACTAGGGGTTCCAAACATAAGCTTTTCATCTAACGGATTTCTTTGAGTTTTGCTCCCTCATTAGCGCTTTCCTAGTTACTCGCGTTATATATTCTTGGCTGCTGCTTTCGATCAATATTTAATTGAACCTTTCCGGAGAGCGGTTAGCACATGCTTTGCTTCACTTTCAAACAGGGTATTTCAGGCGAGCCACTCAAGATGCCTCGGCAGAAAATTTTTGTAAAAAACAAAACATGAACACCTGTTGCGCTTTCCTACAACCTATTAAAAAAAGCATAGTAATAAGGAGAGGGAAACGAAAATATAGGTCCAATATGCTTCCGTAATTCTATGCAGTACCGTTCATTTTGTTGCACTGGTCGTCCTGCTCGCTATCAGCATTATTTGAACAGTTTATACTCTTTTAAAGCAATTTTCCTTTTATGTGTTTCACTTCGAGCAATAATTTGATGTCCTTTCGTTCGGCATGCTACTACCAAGGTTCCAGTCGCCACAGAACTCTGAGGCATAGGAATGTTTTCTTTTCATCCCAAAGCCGCAAATCTTTATGCTTACAAACGAATGTATGTTCTCGTCAAGCAGGGATCACTTATAAAGTTGAGACGCTTTGCCTATTGCTCACGAATAGCATAAAAGTTAGGAATACTGTACAAAAAGAAAGTTTTCTGCAATGCATCATTCAATGTCATATTCGTAAATATGTGAGCGATATTGCCAGCCAGTGTAAACAAGATACACTCAGAACAAATAGGTGATTACTAACTTCAAACAGAATGCATTTAGGCCCCAGTTCAAACCGCGCAAGAGATGCTGTTGTTGATAAGCCTCACGTCAAATCACATATCGCTTCACAGGAATAACGTGTAAGAGTCAGTGGACAAATCCGAGATAACAAAATTTAAAACATTATACAGCTGAAAGACTCAAAGCACAAGAGACTGAATATAACCAGTGGGGCTTTTTTAGGTTTCAACTGCTCGTTTCCAAAGCACATTTGTTTGCAATTTTCTTTCACAATTTTTACCTCAGCTTCCAATCCAATATCTTATCAAGTTGTGCGAATAAATATGTCATTTCGCATTGAGTCTTGATCTGATTGGATTTGACTGCTCTGTAGTTCCTGTTTTGTGCAAGCTACCGCTATGTAGTCATCATCAGCTGTGTTGTATTTTTTACAGAAGAAAAGTATTTCCTGTTATCTCCAACTGGCCTAATCGGTGGCTTGCCGAGGTTTGAAACTTGCCGGTTTATGGTCAAAAACATTCATCTCTTGTCCAATTTCTAGCCTTTCTTGCTTCCATTTCTTTCCTTTCTTAATTTTATACATTTTTCACTTGGTTCTGTTCACAAGCGCTCTGAATACCAGGATGAGGAAAAGGTCTTAAGGCAAACGAAGAAACATTTAAGAAAGCGACGCAGTGAAAGGCAGATCGCAGTAAAATTGAGCTGTTGACGTGAACAATTTTATTTTAAGCTCATATTCTTCCACCTCTACCACATTTAATGCCATACTGCAATAAAACGGGCCAAGCGTGCTTTCTTTGGGCTTTTATCCGTTCGTTTACAACGCAACTACCCTCTTGGAAACCCCTTATTCTATAATGTCATAACTGGCTTGATATGAAAGAAGTTCCTTTCTGCCTGCGGCGTTATAAGCCGTCAGGTGTAATTCACATTGGTTGTTAGGCTTGGGCTCTTTGTTTGTGTGTGCCGGTAAAGTTTTGTGCAGTTGTCACGTCGCGCCGTAAAGCTCTGTTTAAGGAATAGCCGCACCTAGCTCCTTCTTTCACAAATCTTGTACCGCACTCTAAAGAAATTTCCTTGTAGTGTGGCTGGGCCGAGGAAGCAAACTACGCCCATGGCAAGGAACGGAGAGCTTTTGACATGAAAATGAGGCTTGATTGCAATCTGTACAATTTACCTAGTTTAGCATGATGCGGCCTGTTAAGATAAAGGAGAGATTTCCCCTCTATCTGATTGAAGGCAGATGTATTGACCCATATAAAAAAAGCTTATACGCTCATAAAGCTTATAAATTTATGTGTGGACGGTTTATAAGGCATTTCATAGTCCATTGTTGCGAGACTTTTCAAATGAAAGAGTAGCAAGAGATGTGTTGCAGAGAAAGCTGTTATCACTTAGTTTCTTGACATCGTTGTGTCGGTTGTCTCGCGTCCCTCACCCTAAAAAAGGCGCACGTTGGGACAGAGCCAGGAAAAGAAGAGCGCAAGTCTTTCCGCCATTTTTTACGCATTGTTCGAGGCAGTCCCGTGATGCGCTTGAACTAATTTAACGTTTGAGTGATAAATTCCTCGAGTATCAGCTTCAGTAGACATACATAGAGATGCTGAGCCTAGTGGAAACACAAGTTTTAAGGAAGGCCCAATACCACTAACGGAAGCGCAGAGTCCTTGAAGGCCTTGCTTGTCGTGACAGGGAGTGCGAAAACAAGATACAAATGTATGTACGTGCCACAGACACCGTGTAGAAACGGCATAAATCCTAAGACGCAGCGAGAGATCGGCCGTAAGCATAAGCAGAAAGACCTGCAAAGACTCATAATTTTCATGTTCACACACACAAGATCAAATTCGTAGTGTAGCAATGCACAAAATTAGCAATTATATCCTCTGCATATTTATGGTTGCCTCTGATCATTGAGGTACTGTAATGTCATATTCACTTATAAGACAAAAACCTACAGTACTGTCTAACGAACAGGGTTCAGCTTAAAACGAGGACGACACAGCGAGCTGTTATGATGTCTAAGATTGTTTGGTACCAATTTTTATTGTAGGCAAGTGTGGAATATTTTGAAGCACTGTTATGGAAATACTGAAGGCAATGGTTCATTCTTGCGATGCCTAGCGAGATCTTTCCATCGCTCGCATCCAGTAGTTAACACTCACATAGAAGACGAATGGGGAACTTAACTTTTTGAGGAAAGCAAGAAAGATAATAACAAAAAATCCCAGCCTGTGCATATATATTCATTGGTTTTCAAAATTTTGTACGAGTCAGGTGGGCGGACTCCTCAGTTCAGGACTACCGTGGCTAGCGCTGATGTCTGGACCCGTCGGATGGTCTGCAGTTGGTCCTCAAGACCACTACTCGTCAAGGCTGCCTCCCACTGCTCGTACGTGTGTGGATATATTGATTGTTATTGTCAAATCATACGATATATGAAAATATTGCGTTGATACACTATTTCTCGTTGAAAAATGCGCTTCTCCAGAATATCCCGGCCGTGGTGGTCGCATTTCGATGAAGGCGAAATGTTAGAGGCCCGTGTACGTTGCGATTTCACTGCGCATTAAAGAACCCTAGGAGGTCGAAATTTCCGGTGCCCTTCACAACGGTCTCCCTCATAGCCTCAGTACCTTCGGGATGTTAAACTGCGATAAAACTTGAAACCAGTACAGTATGCGAGCAGAGTGAATCAAGGAACAAACGGGATTTAATGATATCATAATCAAAATCGAGAAGAAATGTGCGTCAGAAGAGCATATAGTCCTAAGGCAAGATAAGCGCTGGTCCTTAAAGAATGGATTCCAAGAGAAGGCAAGCGCAGCGGTGGGTGGCAGAAAGTTAGGTGGGTGGGAGATTAAGATGTTTGCATGGCTAAGGTGGCCACAGCTGGCCAGGACAAGGTTAATTGAGGCGGTATGGGAGAGGTCTTTGTCCGGCAGTGGGCGTAGTCATGCTAATGCTGCTGCTGATGATTATAATGAGGCTTTGTGAGTTGCAAACCCTGCCATATTTATTACGGTTGCCATCTCATCTTCTTTGGGCGATGCTATTCTTCAAGCTCTCTCTTTGAACCTGCCGTGTATCTTTTCTCCTAAGCATACCCTTGCACAGAGTCGTGGTTCTTTTCAGATATAGGAAGGATGGTCGAAGTATCCAATTGATAAGCAAGCAAGAGTGTTTTCCGCCGGTTAATTGATTAAGAATAACTAAATTTCTCTTCACACACATTCAGTATCTAAAGGAGCTGCACAAGAGGCTACTTGTAGGACAAGGCATCTGGCAGTGATACCCAGTAATCGCTTTCGTCACCGCCGACAGCGCGTAGTTCACATCCAAGCACTGCCAGTGAATTCTATGATGTTGCACACCGAATATGAAAAAATTGATACAAAAAGCGTACAGGCAAGAGCATAGCTGTGTGAGACCTTTTCTGCCAGCACTCCGAATCGTATATCTGGTAATGGTGGGAAGAGAAGAAAAAACGAATGAGTTACAGCTGCCTCAGGGAAATTTCCTCACTGCATCCTCCGAAAACCAGCGAGAAAGTAACTTTTCTATAATGTTTCAGCAGGGAAGAAAACCGCTTCTTCCAGTGCAAAAATGATGCCTGAAAATCCATTTCCCACCCTGAGGCACGGCGCTGTGCCACGTCTGGAAGAAACTCAGCCCATCTTTTGAACGCCACCAGTGAGTGGAAACTTGACAACGATATCAAGTAAGTGCTGAAAAGAAACTGCATTCTGGTTTCGTGACTGAAAGAAAAGCAGTACTCCGGAACAGATCCATTCAGGCTTTTCGCGATGCCTCGAGAAAAGAGCTGTGGAGCCGTGAAAGGTAGGTGGGTGCTGTGCATCAGTCTTGTTTGTGCACCTGCGGCATGGTTCGCCCTCAAGATTACTGTCAGGCTTTAGCTCATAGCGTTTCACTATCGTGGTTCTAGTCGTGCAGTGAACATTTTTCTTATCTAAAGTTTCTGTTCCCGCTAAAAGATTTTCTTTAGGACGCCGAATGGCTCTGTGTGTTGTTGAAAAAATAATAATATATCGTTGCTGTTTGCACTCGACGCTGAATAACACATCCTCCGAAAATGGTGCGGGAAACCGCCGTGCAGCAAGCCCGAGATACACAGCAGCGGCTTCATTCCGGCCAGCAAAGAGGCAAAAATAAGACGGTAAATAACAATTTATATCACTCTGATTGAAGTCCTTGGTAAACTCAGCGTTTCAATAGAAGCTGGAAAGGCAGGTTCTTCTTTCGTTAACTCATTTTCTCCTTTTTGCGCGCGTCATGTTTCCCATCTTCGTCGCATTCTGAATGGAACTAATTTGTATCCCCGTACAGTGCTTGCTGAGGAGGCGAAGGGAAGCTTTCTTCTGAGAACGGTTCTTCAAATTCGTGTCGAAGTATACTGAGACATGGCAAATCTCCGTGAAAAGAATCTTTAATGTTTTTAGCGCAAGGAAATTAATTGAGGCTATACCATAATGCCCTAACCGGTTTACTTCCTCTGTATACGCATACGTAGTGTTCGCTTTCATCTGTAAGACATTTTCAGCGACGTAGTGAGCGAATACACGATGAAAAACTCAGATACAGTCTCGAAATGCGACGTGCAACTTTTGCGGAAATGTATCCTCAACTGCACTTGTTACATCCTTCTGCCTTATTCCTTTCTGTATTCACTGTACTCTATGCGTGGGTGTGCATATAGCATACGCTAATAAAGACATGCAAGCCCTACATCCTTGCAGAAAGAAAACCAGCGCAGAAGACGGAGACACAAAACAGGAACACAGGACGACGCTGGGCTATCGACCAGATAGTCCAGCGTCGTCCTGTGTTCCTGTTCTGTGTCTCTGTTTTTTTGCGCTGGTTTCCTTTCTGCAATCATGTACCGACTCGCCCAGCTCACCACTCTACTGAATCATGTCCCTACGTCCTTATCCGCGTGAACGTTGACCCCGGAGGATTGAACCTCAAAGTCAGCATGAACCAGAACTGTACCGAGCGGACGCCAAAGCGCTGTTGTCAAAATATGGTGTTCTATCTCTAAAACTCAATTACAAAAATTTATCAGCAGAATTCAGTGGTGTCGATATGAGGTGGAGCGGACAATTGGGGCTACTCTATGAAACACTATTCATTCACAAAATAACGCAAAGGCATACGCTTTCCCAAACACATTGTAGATTGCTCTTAAAGTGGGATGTAGATTAGAATGGAGAGGAGTGAAAGAGGTAGTCACGATGGTTCTAATAACTACGCCCCTAATGACACGGCCGAAAATGACTGCTGATAGTATCACAAAGACAAAAGAACGAACTATCAGTGAATATGCGTCTGTGATCGTATAGTGCGTTTGTGTAGATTAGCTCCGACATTTGTGAAACTAGCATAGCAATAGGTTCTATTCCTGTAGGAAGTTGTCTACAATTCTTTACCTTGTGGAAATGCATATTGGTGCTGCCGCTGAATCGTCAGGTTGAAATCAATAAGTACCATGGCGTTGACAATGCCAAGACGAACTGCTGTTGATGAGCGTGGTACCAGTGTTGTTGCAAAGGAAGTGAATGAGGGCTTTGTCAAGAATACGCTTTCATGAAAAAGCGACTACTCCAAACGGAAAAATATTTGGCTGTAGCAATATCTTTCGTGTGTGTGTCTGCTCTTCGTGAACGTAAGCTTCGAAAATGGTTGAGAGCGGTGATAACAGCTGGAGACAATGCCTTCTTTCCACATACAGTAGGTACAGCCAATTCCAAGTTTAGAAGGAGCGGCATGTTTGCATTCCAGCATTGATTTAAGACGCCTCAGAATAAGCATCCTTTTGAAAAGCCGACGCGTAACGTACCATACCGGCTTCCTTCATCCCTATTAAATTCGAATGACGGCTGCAAATCATATGGTTTTGGCAGAGATATTATGCTCGCTCTATAAGTGGATCGTACTTCGAAGTTATCAATGACCGTATAATTGGCTAGTGACTACAACTTCCCAGGCTTAAGGCTTAAAGAATACTGAGACTGGGGAGCGCTAGATTCTAGACAAGGGGACAACAACACCTGTGTGTGCTGTCCCCTTGTCTTGAATCTGGCGCTCCCCAGACTCAGTATGCACGACCAACTAGCCCCCTACAAAGCTTTAAAGAATAAACACGTTTAATACACCGTGTTGCGCATATTCACATTAGGTTATACATCGAGAAGTCCGTGAAAAGAATGTACTGGCGACAAACAATAACGCGAATGGGTTTGAAGAGCTCCGCACTCTAAGCCTAGTGCTCGATCTGCGACGGAGATCTCCCCCTTTTTTCCTCATTTACTCCTCCGGCGCTATAACAACATCCGCCCGAATTATGAGAGTCCGGGAGCGGGGCGATGAAGCATGCCACAGGAAAGTCCGACGCAATGGTTGAGATACAGGCTGACGTGGAGGACGATTGCGCGGAAAGCAATAAGAGTGCTCCCGCACGCACACGTACTCCATGTAAATATTGTGAGACAAAGCATCGCGGTCGGAGACAGCCTGACGTAGGAAAGTGGTGGTCGTGGTTCGGAATGTGCTGCTCAATTTCATGCATCTGATAAATAACACTTGGGGAGGGATCGATTGTCTGCCGTGATGTATGGAAAGACATCTACGGTACGGGATCACTGTTTACTGAAATTATTTGCTTTGGTTTGCGGTTCCAAAGAACCAAATATAATGCAAGGCACATTACGTACAGCACGCGCAAGATATGCACAAACTACGGTGTTCAAAATCAATCTTTCATAATTCCAGGTTTTCTAACTCACCATTCTGCCGTTCACACTATTGTAAACGAATAGTCATCTCTAGGAAACTTAAAAAAAAATTGAACTTGTACTTGTTATCAA
Source organism: Amblyomma americanum (assembly GCA_030143305.2). Taxonomy (NCBI): domain Eukaryota; kingdom Metazoa; phylum Arthropoda; class Arachnida; order Ixodida; family Ixodidae; genus Amblyomma; species Amblyomma americanum. The sequence continues at coordinate 118,626 of JARKHS020026082.1, forward strand.
TTCAGATATAATTGTTTGCCTTCAAATTTCAACATGCATCTTTTACTGTTTCTATTATATACTGCATGTACCTTCCAATTTCTGTGTACGTATATACTTTGTCATTTGCTCACCGTGTGTTGCTTGAGTGTTTTGTGTATTCGGAAAGGGGACTGATGCTTAGTCAGGCATTCGTTGCCTTTTTGTCAGCTTCCTCGACAGAGTTTCTTTGTATTTCTGTAAAATAAACATTCATTCATTCATTCATTCATTCATTCATTCATTCATTCATTCATTAAAACCCGCTTCTAAGAAGCTGGCCAAACTTAAACTGTGCACAATGTAGTAAAAGCAAGAAAAAAACTTTTTTTGCCGTTCTATTCCACACAGCAGGAACAGGAGCTCAACAAAGACGATATCATGTCCAAGATTCCTGGAAAACTTTGAATAATAGAATATTATAACGTACTTTTATGGTCGATTCCTCCAATGCATAACAAAATCGTTCTTTTGCATTTTTTCCATCGCTCGCATCTAGCAGTTTGCACTTCCATAAGAAAACCAATTGGGAACGCTTCCGACGACAGTAAAAACGTTAAAAGCAAACAAAAAGCAAACTGACAGGAGATATAGGAGTATATTGATTTCTACGCTGAAATCTTACAATACATAAAAAAATTGCATTCATAAACTCTTTCCCGTAGAAAAATGCATTCGTCCAGAATAGATGGGTATGAAATTGCTGCAAAGAAAGCTAACACTTCAGCCTCTTTAATGCGAGAAACTACTAACGTGACAAGCCACATCAAGGAAGGCCTCAATGTTCCTTCAGAATAAGGGAGTATTTACTCATTGGCATCCACCCAAGCGCAGTCATGCGGCTACAAAGGAAAGCTATACAGCTTTCTCAGAAACTTCGCAGTTAAAGAAAAACTCACGGGCTGTGGTGTACGTATTTAAGATTTCAGAAGCTTCCACCAACAAACCGGGTCGAGCATAAATGCTGTCTCTTTATGTGGGTCGGACCACCAGGCGAACACGTGAAGTTAAAAGCGGTCACGTGAAGTTAAAGGGTAAAGTCAGGGTATTATAAAGAAGACAACATTAACCACGTTTATCTTATTCTGCAACACCATTCGACTTTGTAAGATAAAATAGTGAAAGGGCAGAGAGAATAGGCGGGCCGGGCAGAAGACCGTGCTGTTGATATGAAAGCATTGCACCGCTAGAGTGCGTAGTGAAAGGGCGTCTTTTGATGTTATTTCCTCTCGACGGAGGCGCCATCTGCTTGCTTCCTGTATTAAGCGCCCGTATCGAATTAATTGTCAATTTGCTCTATTTTTTGTTACCATATTCGTTCTCAGCCTCTGTTGGTTTCTTTGCAAGTTATAAAATAAAATGTCACGCAAGGCGCTAAGGCGTTTGTAATTTCTGATTTTGTACACAAAATACAATAGCATTATATGAAAACGTGCGTGATCGATGACAACAACGTGTGTCGATGTTCTTGTTGTGTTTTGACAGTCTAAATTGGAAACTGGGGAGTTCAATGCCCCGAATCTAGGCATAGGCTGAGAGAGACACCAGAGTTTCGGGCTTCTGGTTTATTTAAACCACTTGGAGTTTTTCAACGTACGCTCACAACGCAGGGCACAAGGACGTTTTTTTGTTTCGCCTCAATAAAAATACGGCCGCCGCTGCTTTGTTCGCACCCGCGACCATGGGATCAGTAGCCGAACGCCGAAGCCCCTGAGGCGCCTGCAGCAAGTTTTTGACAGTGTCACTTGACTAACTGAAAGCGTTAATATGTGAAATTTAATTTCACGTTACATAAGTCAAAAATGCCAAAGGTGACTGAGTATTTGTTAATTCAGAGAAGTTGCTGGTGTTCGCATGAGACCACGCTTGATTGCGATAGGTGAGGAGACATAGCTCGACTGGAAATGAATCAAGTGGAATCAACTCAAATGCTTATTAGAACATCGAAGCTTTGTACATAAGCTAAAATACAGAAGGAGGTCCCGTAAATACCTCAAGGCTGCGCTGTGAGCTGCTGTTAGTGCGAACGGGAAAAAATAATTTGAAAAACCAACAGCAGCAGTTGAAACGCATGGGTAGATAATTATTCATAAAAACTTGCAGTTTATAAAGAGCGTTTGATGTTTGAAGAAAGTTACACATTATACGCTGATAATGTAGATATACATGTCAGCGCATAAAATAAATATAAAGCATTTAGTCGAGTATTACAAGGTTACAAATTATAGCAACTACTACATCTTGTGCAAAACAAATAACAAATATATATAAACCCAATTCCGCCATAAAATTCAACCCAATAGCCTTTCAAGTTTCAATTTAATGAACTTAATAGCCTTTTTTCAATTTGTTTAAAAATGAAGATTCTTTAGGTATAGATGCGAACTGTGCGAACAGCTGGTAGTAGAAAAATAGGGGTGGCGAACCCTTTTAACTTCTGGTTAATAATGGTCTAACATATTTGGCTGTTTTTCACCTCAAGCGGCAAAGCAAATGCGTGCATCATAGTGTCACAATACAGTCTAGCTGTCACGTAGTGCTTTGCTAACAGCATATCTGAGAGTTAGAATGCAGCTATTTATAAGGAGTTTACCACGACGGTGCAATTTTAACATTATCTTGCTTACTTGCTGGTAGCATTCGCAGAACAGTCAAGGGTAGTATCTGCGACCCCTAAAAGTAAGACGGTTTAGTTAACGTCTCTTGCTTTCTATGCAAATTTACGAACATGTTGTGCAGAATATTGGTTCGTTTTCTACTACAGATAAAACGTCGTTTCTAAAATGACGGAAATCATTTTAAATATTCACTAACTATTAATTGAAGGAAAACGAAAATATTCATCTTTCTTAAATAATTAAGATAAAGTAGGCTGCAAAATCAGCAAGAGATAACGTGCGATGCGACGGCACAATGTATATTCATGCTACCTTGTGTGTTAGTAATAACCTGGTTGTGACGGTTAAGATGAGCTTCCACGCTCCACTGCTGAAAACCAATTAGGCGCTCATACTAAATTAGCAGGGTCCTGTTTATTTATAAATGTGCTTTTTGTGACGCCCTCTCATTTCGCGCTTCTTACGACCTCATTATCCACAAATTATGACAGCAGAGAAAAATGAAGCTATGCGGCAGCTCCAATTAGCCTGCCAGTTTGACCTCGCGCTATTTTTCTTAATCCGACAATCTTCATGATTTCCTGGATGCTGTAAGCCGCCTGATGGATACAGCACTAGAAAACACAAAATTTTGCATTTCGCGCTCACGCTTAACCTGGATTCTATTCAGTGTTTTCGGGTTTTTCAGGTTCATGAACCTTCAGATGCGAAGCATGCATTTGTGAAGACTCTCCATTTTCCTTCATGCTGATGATGTCTTAAAGCTGAATTCACCTATCCTTTCTGAACTACAAGCATTCACATTATGTATATATATATATATATATATATATATATATATATATATATATATATATATATATATATATATATATGCGCTTCACCTCAGTGTATTGTAGTCGTTATGTAGAGAGCAGATACCGTTCGGCATCTTAAGCCGCCCTTCTTTCGAGTGTTGTCGCCATTTTCTTTGCACCATGCGGATCGCAGTCGCTTTGTCCTGAAACACCTGACCATAATTTCATTAAAGATAAGTGCCAAGAAAAAAACTGGAGAGCGGTAACACTTACCCTTTACGCGAATGATCCAGCATATTTCTTAAATATCTTAATGAACCGACTAGGAGACGCCTTCCAATTTTTTATACGTGTTCCAACAACATGCTTTTGTCCAAATGAGGATCAGAAGTAAAGGAAGAACGTTGATGAAAAGAGCATGCAGTTTGCTGCCGTGAACTTAGGAGCCAGACACGTGGTATAAAGATTAAGTGGTAAAAACACATTGGCGCCACGTGGTTATGGAAAAAATATGGCTAACGGTGCACTTAACCTCGTCCTCCTATTCGTTCGCGGTAAACAGGATAACATGTCATTCAAAAAATGCCAAACAGTACTTCCCAGTGGGCAATCAGGCTTGTTAAAATCTCTGTCGCTACAAAGCATCGTACGTATACGGCTGGGCACTCGACACATATTTTATTTAGTTGTCCTGCTTCTGATACTATACCTATTCAAAAAATGACCGTTTTTCAGCTGCTCATAGCATGGTACAGAAGGGTATTTTTTTGCATATAAACATAGCTTAATTTTTTTTTTGCGTGCGAACATTCATTCTATATATACATTTTTTGGAGCGCCAGACAACGAAAGGTAAGCTTCCACATTTGCTTTTCAAGCAAACGCTTTGCAGTTCAACTCCTAGAATAAAATGCGTAAAGAAAAAAATCACACTCCAGCCGAAATAAATCACTTTATTACACCATCACTTTCTTTACACCATAAGCCGTTTAAATGGAGTAACTACTTAAGGCCTACAACTTTTAATTCTGCTTATTAAATATGAACGTTCGTAGTGATATCAAGCTCCGTCGAATGATTGCCCGGGTAGGCTTACCGTTACCGTCCCTTGACGGTAACAGAGTTATCAGTGGCAGCGCACTTCATAGCCTATGTATGCGTATGCTGTCATTTCGTCCAAACATATAAAGAAAAGGCTGAATTTAGAGAACGGCGCGAATGCTCTACGAAAATCCTACTATACCCTTCGAGCATATAATAACAGCCACCTTCCCCCATCTATATTTGACTCCTCAGAACTGGTGAATTGGTCCCACTTAAAAACGAAACAAAACACTGTTTCCCGCATCTCAAATGAGCTGCATATATGTTACACAACTCGGACAGCAGCGCAATTTTTTTTATGTGTCCTAGTTTTGATATTCTTCCGGCGCTCCTGCCAAACGCAGATATATGTGTTGAAGTTCTGAGCAGACTGGGTGTTCGAAGGACATGTGCATAAACGGAATGCCCCAATCTCGTGGTGGACTGCCCGCAACAGCGCTTTCTCTTGGAAACTTGGGAAGAACTAATAAGGTAAAATATTTTTTTTCTAAAAAAGGAATATTTTTACCAAAACAAGCGGAACCTCTCAAACGTCTTGCTATAATAAGGGACCGCAAAGGAAGCTCAGCAAGTCTTGCTCTGTATGGACGCCGCACTTTCGCTTTCCTTTTTTCCTCTTGAGTACACACTTATTGACTTGCCTCGACTATTGTCGTTACGTTTTGTAGCAGCACTATCACCATCAGCAGTGTTGCGCCGCCTCTCGAGTGGACGTCAGCTGCCGAAACCGCCTTCCAGTTTACCAAGAACACCCTTGCCGACGCTACTCTGCTCATGCACCCGCTGGCCGACGCCCCAATGCGTCTCATCACCGACGTCTCTGGTGCAGCTGTAGGCGCCGTCTTGCAACAGCTTCAAGCCGACTGCTGGTGCCCGCTGGGTTTATTCTCCCAGAAGGTCAAGCCCGCAAAAGCTCGCTATAGTACTTTCGGCCGTGGGTTGCTAGCTGTCTATCCCGCCATCCGAAACTTCCGTCACATCTTTTTATGTGCTCACGGACCACAAGCCCTTAACATTTGCTTTTCGTGTGCATCAAAGTTCATACACCGGACGAGCGATACCGCAACTGAATTTTATTTCTGAATTTACGGTGGATATAAGACACATCGAAGGAGCCGCGAAAACTGCCGCCGATGCGCTCTCCCGTGTCGCTGCTCTTGCATCAATCGCGCATGACTTCGCAGCGCCGGCTGTTGCACAGGCGTTAGACAGTGAGCTTCAAACCCTTCAGCCAAACCCTGGCTCTCTGACCTTGTCGCCAGTACCCCTGCCATTCTGCTCGGTCGCAATCGCGTGCGACGTTTCCAGTGGTTCTCCACGGCCTTTTGTACCCACCGCGTTCCGCCGCCAAGTTTTCGAACAGCTGCACTGCGCAAGCCATCCCGGCATTCGTGCTACGCAGCAGCTCGTGAAGTCTAGGCTCGTCTGGCCAAACGCCAACCGAGATGTGCGTCGCTGGGCTCGTGAGTGCTTGCAATGTCAGCGTACAAAAACAACGCGCCACACGCGATCGCCTTGCTACCCTTTCCGGACCCCCGACTGTCTTTTCGACCATGTCCATGTCGACATTGTTGGCCTTCTTCTTCCATCACGAGGTTTCCTATACATCATTACGTGTGTTGACCGCTACACACGGTGGCCTGAAGCCTATCCGCTGCCCGATATCACGGCGTCTACAGTGGCATCCCCTTTTGTCAGTGGATGAATTTCCCGTTTCGGCTGCCCCACGGTAGTGACGACGGATCACGGCTGCCAGTTTGAGTGCGCCTTGTTTCGCGTCCTGGCATCTCTGCTTGGCGTGAGCCATGTCCACACCACCGCGTATCATCCCTCCGCGAACGGCATGGTTGAGCGCTTGCACCGACAGCTGAAGGCTGTCCTTGTTGCACGCGAAGCTCGCACCTCTTGGCCCGATTCGCTTCCTTTGGTGCTCCTCGGCCTTCTATCAGCCTTTAAAGATCTTCAATGCAGGGCGACCGAAATGGCCTACGTGACTACAGTCCGTTTGCCCGGCGAGTTCTTCGTTTCGGCCCGTATCGAGGACATCTGTATGCCTGCCTACGTTGAACAACTACGCCTGCTCTTCAGGCACCTGCAACCCGTCCACACATGTCTATCGACTCACCAAGTCTTCGTGAGCAAAGACCTCGCCACGTCCACCCAGGTCTTTGTTCGTCGAGACGTCATCAAGCCTTCGTTCACCCCTCCCTACTATGGCCCTTATCGCGTCCTGCAGTGGGGTGAGAAAACTCAGAAGCTGTCCGTTGATTGACGAGAAGAAATCGTTGCCATCGACCACGTGAAACCCGCCTAAATCGCGCGTGTTTCTCGTTCGACCCACCAGCACGAAATCTCAAGCCCCAGTTCTTCCGCTAATTCGGTTCGCGCCGTCAGCAGGCATGTCTCACGAGTGCCGCGCTGTTAACTGCCATTCTCCTTCCTCTCGGCGGGGGGGAGCCCTGTAGCGGCACTATCATCACCAGCAGTGCTGCGCCGCCTCGGCTCGTGACATGCGCTCGCGCTGACTACGTGAGGCCACGTGCGGAGTAGAATAAAGACATTTGATACCTTGTTCCCGACCTGTTCGCTTCGTCCACGTCGTGCTCCGATAATTTGTAGGGGACTAAGTCTCTGTCCCTCCACACGTTTGTTTCAAAGCTTACATACGGCGATAGTGGCCAGACATGCAAACAAGTTGTATTACCTCTCACGCGTGGCCAGTCTTACCGCATATATTTGTGGCCGACGTATCGACCACCCACATTTCGCTGCCCGCAGCACAGGTGTGTTTTTCAGTCAACTGGTCATCTCTGCGCTAAACAACATCCTGTATATACCCCACATATATCGGACCACTAGTGTTTCTTTACAAACGATAGGTCGGCCGCTTTCTTGCTGGTGGATCCACCTAGGTGCAGTTTACACCCTCCGAAAATTCGCCCCCCTAAGACAACTGAATCAAAACAAAGAGTGTGGTAATTGAAGTTTCTTACGTTCTTTACTAAATTTGGCTCCCTATGAATATGACGGTGGTATTGGAAGTAACGACAAGACTAGAAACAAAAGTAAACTTCCTGAGGACAGGCGTCTATACGCATGAGGGTGGTCGGGGCATTGTATTTGCTGTGCTATGTTTAGACTCGGAGCTAACAAAGCAAAAGACTTTGAAAGAAAGATAAATATTTGGCAGTGACTTGGACAGCGAGCACGTGTAGAAGTGGAGGCTCCTTCGCTCTCTTGGTCACACCTTTTATCACGTACTTTTTTATGATGCTGCCTTATATGGCCAGAACACAGCTTATAATGTACCAAATTGGCAATTCAAAATTTTTTCCACATCCGCCACCAAGGTTTGTTATCTCGTGGTTAGAATTGCGAGTGTTGTCGCAAATATAGCTGTGAAAATGCAATTGTTTTATGCTCTCTTCGCACTCGTGGCTGACAGCTCTCTTCATATTTTCAACTAGCAGTTTAGAATTACCAACCTTCAAAGCACGGAAATGCTACAAATTAGCTTTGTGGACTATCGCAGCGTTCGCGGCTTTTCGCGAGGGAGTCACGGACGTACAGAGGGCAGAAAATAAAAACCTATGAGTCGCTGGAGCCGAAAGCAGGCGCAGACCGGTCTATTGAAAGAGTGCTTGAACAATGTTCCTTCTTCCTGCCGTCTTTGAGAGCCCGCCATTTTTGTTTGCGCACGGCGCAGAGCTTTTCGCTTCCCTGGCCGACCGCAGAGTGGCGACGGCCCAATCTCCCGTTGTCCCCGCAGCGACGGCCCTCGAGGGGATATTGGGGAGCGGCCACGTTGAGCAATGCCAGACGTGGTGGCTCTTCAGCGGCCACTGCCGCACCATTGCGGCCCGTGAGTGGTTCCTCGTTTCTCGAGGTCCATCTCGTGACCGGTCCAGTCCCTTCGAGTTCGTTGTGTCCCCTGCTGTGTTTCATCGCTATTGTGTTCTTTATTTGCGGTCGCTGCTTGTCTAAGTCTGGTGTATGCTTCGTCTTCGACCTCGTAAACAGTGTTAGCGATTTGTTTTGCGTACGGAAAGAGAGATGATTCTTTTTAGGCACTAATTTTAGTTGCTTATTTTCTATTAATTTAGCTTCCGGGGCATTACATGAGGGTGAGTTATAAGGCAAATGTTAGTAAAACTGCGTTTGTGCTGTATATTACGTATCATGAGCTAATAATAAATGAAATATTACTTCTGTAGCTTCAGGTGAAGCCAGACATGGCGACTGTAATGTGTCAGTATTACAAGTTCGTTGTGGGCTCCGCCGAAGCCGGCTTCTTGAGATTGTGGATGCTTATCAGGTGAATCACGAAATCGACAAACACTTTGGATCATGTGTGCCAATTAAGATTTGCTTTTCTTCGCATAACTTTGCTAAAAAAACGTCGTGAGAAAAGGAATACTAAGACAAGCCGCTCATACTTGAAGTGCGGTGGATCGGCTAGCCTGCTAACCACGTCCCAAGGCATCGACGTGTCCCGTGGCTGTGAGGTTAACACCAGCACACACAGGCTAAGGGAGGTGCGGCTCTCTCACGATAGGCATAAACAGCCACACAAATGCCGAAAAACTGCGGTCGGAGGGCAGCAGTATACATATGCGAGTTTTGTGCCAGTACACATTGTCACTTTTTCACCCGAACCATGTTATGCCAGGAGCGGAATTTTTTCATGAGCTGCTCGCCTGAGAGCACTAATTTGCGGCTAGCCAATAGCTGGAGCCCGGGGTTTCGTCATTTTGTGGGATTTTTGAACAAAGAAAATAGCTACTCTCTAATGACAACATGATAAAAATTGCTGCATCCAATGTTTTATTATGTGTTCTACAACCACTAAGTTGATTGTCTGCCATGAAGTCAATCCTTAAAAACTTGATAGTAAAACTTCAATGAAGATGTTTAGAACAAAACACAAAATTATGCACGGCTGTTGTGGCGAACCGTTAAACACATCTTTTTAGTAATGGGCTCCCATTATAGTGTCGCGGGTGAGTACATGCTGCTTTTAAATTCGTTGTCGGTGTCCCACAGCAATTCATTTAATGCACCTGGTACTCTTTTATTCTTTAGCACAAGTTACGGAACATAGCATTTTGCACATTATACAGAGGGATTTGCGGTACTATTCTGCGGTATAATTTATTTACGCGTGGCGCTCTAACGACGTGACTACGCGCGACCATAACGACCCCGTTGATGCCCTGCCTAGTGGAACGCAATAAATGCCCGGTCACGGTGTGGTGTACTGCAGGGCACGTGCGCGAAGTGCCTGGCCGCCCTTACGAGGCAGCCAAGAGCAGGAGTTACGGTCGCGCCTCACTAATTCGGTGCAGTGCCTTCAATGTTTCATTCCATGCTTGTTCATTCACAGGATTGGATAGTCTTCTTCGGCAGCGTTTTCAGACATTGTCATCGTATTATAAAATTCAGTCACATTCCGTGCTGTAGAATATTACAAGACATCGCGTTTACGTGAGGGGAAGTCAGTGTGGGTGAGGAACTGACATTACGTTTCTTTAGAGCGGAGCTGCTGCGTCTAGGGACAAACGCTTCCCTCTACAGCTTATCGAGACGCAACGCTGCATGAAAGCTTGCCTTGAAGTCTGGCGCGGCGGCCAATGCGCTTTGCCGAAGCTCCGTTGTGCAGATAAATCTACTCTTTTACGACCCTCGAAGGATTGCCATTTGAGGCAATAGCACACGGGCAATATCTTGACTTTATCGACGAGCGGCTGTTCGGATGCATCGAAGCGAGCGAATCAAAAAATAAAAATAATCACAACCTACGCCTCGCTGTTTGCAGTCCGCGTCGCTGTCACCTTCAGTGCAATGGAAAACTGGAGCAGCGCAGTGTTCAATTATGAACCTAAAAATTACTGTACAGGAGTGCGTCATCAGGTTGTGCAGCTATTTATTGCGCTAATTGCTTTAAAACTTGTTAATCAATTCAACCACTCTGCTCTTAGTTACTTAAACGTTTTGCCAAGCTCCGGTCACGAAATCACCCCTGGACCCAATGAATGCACGTTCTAGATATAAAGCCTACCTATTAAACGGAAAATCCACAAACGAGAGCAGGTGCATACAAAAATGCTTTCCATGCTTCTAAGAGACAGACAAGCAGTATGTATTAATGATCTAGTTGCTTCATTCTTGATAGGTCACTGCAGATCTAGTATTATAGATCAAGAGTAACAAATCTTCGTCTAGCGTTGTGATATTTCTGTAGATCTCACGTTAGCGTCGCCTTTCAGAGCTGCTCAAACGACTGTTGTCGTAGCGCGAGTTTTCATCAGCTGCTGACTTAGAATGTCATACAACTTACCAAAAAACCCAGAGTTACTATATCCAGGACATTGCTGAGTTGTGCAAGCGTTTCGATCAGTTCATGCTCGAGACGGAAAAGTTTAACCAAAGTCTGAAATAAATCACTGATTACGACTTTCAAATGCTGTTGGCCAAGAATTCCATCGCCGTCAATCACGTAATCAACGGCTGCGAAAGCTATGGTTAATGACGTAATCAACGTGCTTCTACATGGCAATCTGGCGTGGCCGATGCGGGCCTGGTCGGCTTGACCCTCGCTGTATCGTCTTCGGAGCAGTCCGTGTTCTATTTAGTAAGCCCACTGGGCTGCCCTTGTGGGTCCCCCTCGATGCCGAGTTGCACATCCCGCACACATCAAACGTCGGGCCCTATGGGCAGCCCGTGCCGGTTCCACAAGGGCCCGCAATTCAGAGCCCCATTTGTGCTACTGGGGGCGGTGCGCCTAAGCATTCATCCGTAAATAAGTCAAACTCCCAGCTTTCGCTAATAACTCATTTTCAAGACCCCGTTGACACCTCACATCCACCAATAGTAAAGGTGTCTATGCCGAGAGCAGGTCGACGAAGGTAGATAGTAAAATCGCCACGACGGATATACGCTCAGGCGCCGTTGTTGATGTTGTGCACACGAATGCGTAATTAGGCAGTAAAACTATTTTATTAGGTCACATATATCTCAACTAATTATTGTTTAGCCTAATTATTTTTAAAGTTGTTGTTGTTGTTGTTGTTGTTGTTGTTATCCTATCAAAAGATGGCACATACCCACACTGGGGGATCGGCCAAGAATCGGGTGGCTATTACCCTTAGCTGCTTTTCGTCTTCCTTTTTGCTGGATGTCTTCCTTTACATGACAAAGGTTTATTAACGCAGCTGCCATATTGCTAGATGGGCTTCCCTAATTTTTATGTTGCTACAACAACAAAAATTGCCCAAATACTAAAACCTTTAATTGAGCCGTTAAATTCTACCCTCTGCATAGAGGTCTAACGTTATAGAACACAGTACTACTTAAATATTTTCTTTTTCCTGAAATATTGGTTTTTACTCCCATTACTTCATGTGCAATAGTTTGCGAATTTGCTCACCAGAAAAAAAAAGAATGTATAAGCCTACGTTCTTCTACACAGACAGAAACGAAGAACTGTTTTCGCCATGACCGACTTCTCGTAAACGCAAAATGCCAAGTATATCCTATTTTTACCTTTATGCGCTAGTTTTAGGCGTAAACTAATGTGAGGCTCGCACTAATGTGTTTAAATAAAGTGGAGCGACGTGTACCGCGCCTACATTAGTACAGCTTTTACTCTCGTAGGCGGTTCCGCTATGGGTCATTCTATGCCAAACGTACCAAAGTTCGCTCTCGAACACCTCTGATATCGTTCATAGAATTTCCGGCTATTTATTGAACGGTCTACACTAATTACCATTAGTAACTTTTGGGGGAAAATGTCTTGGTCATGTGACAGCCCTTTGAATTTCTCAGAGGTGTGCAAAATTTGGTGTCACAAAAAACAAGTAGCGATAAAACATTTATGCATGAACCGTGGCGCGGCGGGTGTAAGTGTGCAACACTAATTGCTGGGCGCAGGATGGTAATGCTAGAGGGCCGCATACAACCTACAAACGACATACCTGCTTTCTGCAGTGCCCCCCCCCCCCTTTTTTAAGTTTATCTTAAATTGGGTGAAAGTGAAGGTACACCCTCCTACAAATATGCAGCTAGGAGGTCCGGGAGACTTCCGCAAGGGCGCCTTCGCATTACGCTGATAGCCTACCCTTAATGTGCATTGCGCTCATGATCTCAGTCATCTTCACTTAACCATCTCCACATATCCCAGCCTAATGTGGAGTAGTGTACTCAATCTCATTAACTTAGAGATATAGCTAGCTGTTCAAGCTGTGTAACTGAATTTCGCACCAATTGGAAGTGGTATAAGTTTTCGATGTGAAGAAACGTGTTAGGGAAATTAATAAATGCTGCGGAAAAAATGTAAGTGTTAGCTGGTGCTTTTAAGATGCTTTAGGTTCATTCAGTACTAACTTGTTGACTCCAAAAAGATCTCATCTGAGACACAGAAACCCTTCAAAACCACGTCACCTATTTCACCACATTGCAATACGCCAAAATCACCAGTTTAATGTTACTCAAACTATTCACCGGCCTTCAAACACTTGCAGCCAGCCACGTAATGTTTTGTCCATGAATTTTTCGCTGATCTTTTAATGTTCGAAAAGTCATTTTAGGCTAAAACCACCCTCGAGCACGTGATCACGCTTAAACAACGGTCACCTAATCGCACGCATTAACGCCCGCACCTCTGCCATGAGCAGTTAATTTTTCCATGATCCCGTAGCGCTTTTGGAATTGCCTTCCCGTTAACGTAATCACATGCTCTGACCGTCATATAATATGCATAAAATGGCTTGTCACTTTTCGTAACCTTAGCGACCTATTCTCCGCCACCGCGCAGTACCTTGTACTCCAGACCTGTTAAAACCGCACTGGGATGTTGAAATGTGCAATGAACCCTGCGTGGAATTTATTTTTGGTCTCAGCTGTTGTATCGCACTATTGTTTTCCTTATGTCCGCATCAAAACCCTCATTTTTAATGCACAACATCACTCCGCCCTTATGTTAAGCCTGCAGGCCTTAAATGGACAAAAAAGATTGAATAAAATGAGGTGATACAACCGGCTAAACCGTACGACCACAGCGAGATTTCTATTCGTGGCGAGCATTTTTAAACTCAGAATGAAGGAATCAAAGATGAGAAGACGTATTGAGAACACGTGGCACGAGTGGCTAAACGTTGGACCAAGCAGCACAGAAGGTTGCGTTGGTGGCCTTCTGGTGCCATATCGGAAAACGAAGCTGCTTAGTGGCGACAGTGCTGTTTCGAATTCCACTCAGTGCCGTGCCGTACCGTACTAAGTTTGGCTTTTATCTTGTCTCAGGTTCACTTCGGTTAACGGATGATGCTTTTCTGGATTTACGGAAAATTAAAGCTAAAACGTTGAGGGAAGTGAAAGGGCTGAGACCTAACAATGGAGTATAACTCGCCGGCAATCACATCACAATCAGCCTTCGCGCTTCCAGTTTAAAAGTGTTTTTGCGATAAGAATTTTTATTTCTAAAGATAAGGCGCGCGGCTTTTCTTCCTTAATTTTTTTTTATTCCTGGTTGAACATCATAACTGTGACGTAAGAATACATCTGGTTCGTTATTAATTAAGGCGGGATATAAACACCGAGGAAGGTATTGGTGGAAGAAAATCCGATTTTATTACTTTTTGATTCTCTCTGAGATAGTTACATATGTCGGCTGCTAGGATGTTTAAATTTTGCTAGACAGTATTGTCTGAGCATGAAATGCCATTTGATACTACGGTATAATAAACAAACTGCATTTTCATTGCTATTGAAGGCTGATTGCTGCAGTGTGGTCAAAACGTCAGTTTACCTCCGTATTATGCAATACTAGCAGCACACGTGCTTTGGTTATTTTTGTAAAAAAGCTGATTAAGTCGAGAGAGCTGAAGGAAACAACATGCCAGCGTTGTATAGGTCGGCTTCACTAATGGAACTTCTCTGTGAATAGGACCGGTGGCAGGAGGCGGCAATTCAGGCCTGTGCCACCATTAATCAGGCACTTTTTTTTTTCCTACAAGGCCTGTCATCCGCGTCCACGGTATGCAGAGCCAGCAATGCGGAAAAGACGCGTCCCTTTTTCGGGAATGATTCATGGCTGTTCGACTTGCGGCCTTTGTCTGCTCACCTTATACACCGCACTGAAAGCGGCGCCAGCAGACTTTTTTATTTCTTCTTTTAACTTCACGCTTAACTCACGCTGAGGTCTTCCGGTGAAAATAGTGGGGGGAAGTCAGAGCAGTGAGGGATTGAAGTAAGAACAGGAGCGGCCGAAATCGCCTAACTGTGGTGTTTTGACCAACACCGATGTTCGGTGCCCGTAACTGTCCTACCTATGAAGAAACGAAAACTCAACTCAACGTTAGCGTTTATTGCTTGGATGAAATCAGTAACGAACTGCTTTCTTCAGTGGTTAAGGAAACGATTAATCTAAACTACCGCATGGAAAAAAAAATTTGGTTACCGGAGTTGACCATGGTTCTCATACCAGCCAACCATAACATACTCGTCTCATGTTCGTCTAGCTTTCTTTTTTTGCCATGGAAAATTCACGAAGTGATCCACAATTTCCTACTCTTTTTCCAAACTGTAACTGCTGTAATATTTTGCTCTTGCAGGTTTTTTTTTGTTCTTATTCGAATGCCCACGGAAGAGAGTGCTGACATGTCAGCTGTACTGGCCACTTATTATAACCTAACGTAACACAGTACTAAGACAGCTGTACTATCATGACATATACGGACAAGTAATTGCATCAGCCATGAAGCCTGTGCTTATGTATTCAAAAAAAGTATATTCTATTCACACAAGAGCGTTCCACAGCTCAGGCAGACACTGCAAGGGACAGACACAAAATTCCAAGCAATTCTCTAGACATCTGCTTAACGGAGTTAAAAATGCCACCAAGAAGAGTTCTCTGTAGCTACTCTATTTTCCAGCTTGTTCCTGTGCGACAAATATACACATATATAAGAAACGCTAGAAGTAACTGAACCCAGATGATGTAACTTGCCCTGTGGCCTCATTAACAAGAGCGTCTTCGCAACTATAGCCTGAAATCTTACTTTATAGATTAGAAGGTAACCTAATGGATATTACCTGCGACAGTTCAAGGCACCTAGTTCAAGTAATCATTTCCTTAACCACTGCGACCAGTTTCCGTATTTACTGGAATAATTGAGCATTAGGTCAGAACTTTGTGCCTCGAAACTCCAGTCTTCCTGCCGCGACAGAGGAGTAAGGTTGTTAATGAGGCAACTAGTGAACTGAGTTTCAGAAAGGAATGGTTTGTTAGGCTGCATGCATAATTAAAAGGCGTTCCCATCGGCGCAAGCCATGCATTTCTTGCCGAAGTGCACCAAATCAAATACAGCTCATTGCACAAACTCCCAGTTCCAAGGCTTCGCTCCTCATTGGATGCAGCTTGTTTGCCGCAGTACTACAACAGGCGAATAATAAATTTAAATCTTCCTATCGCCCCAGCATGGAAAGGAGCGAGAACAACCTTTGGAAGAAATGGTGTGTTCAGATGCACCCTTCTTACAGATCTGGAGAAATCGCATCCCCAGAAAATACCTGTCGTGCCCTTGGTACTACTGCAGTATGCTTAAGTTGCTATCACTTAAGAGAATGCTGTAAGTAGAGGTTGGACGTTTGGAGAATTGGGAGGACATTTTCGGCATCTTTGATTTCGAGCGCAATTTTTGGTTTTATCACCGAGTACGCTTTTCGACGGACGAACTCCTTGTTTTTCTAGACAATATGACGCGGTTTTCTAGTGCCGTTTTAAAGTCACGCAAAGTTTACCACTTCTTTATGTCATCGCGACCAGTATATTTATTGGTATTTAACGCACAAATGATTGCATTCATAAGTTGGAGAAAATATTATTGCCTCTACAAGAAGCAATAATTTGGAAGTTAAATTACTAAACAAATACACAAAAACGCGAAGGGAGGTTTATTGATAAACACGACATTCTCATATTCCCCTTGCGCGCTGAATTGAACGGCAAGGCGGGACATCAGGTGTACTCCATGCTGACAGTACCTTTGTAGCTAAATTTTCGCAGTCGGCGGAACATACCAGATTCTCCTGTTTTCGCATCAGCTTCTTTATATACATTGGGAAAGCATACTTAATGAACTACGCCTCTGAGTGGGTGACGTTAGTGGGCAAGCAAAGTACCTTTGTAGCTAAATTTACGCAGTCGGCGGAACATACCAGATTCTCCTGTTTTCGCATCAGCTTCTTTATATACATTGGGAAAGCATACTTAATGAACTACGCCTCTGAGTGGGTGATGTTAGCGGGCAAGCAAGCAGTAGACGACGCTTGGAATAGATGCGCATGCAGCCTCTCTCCCGTTCTGAGCAGGAGGTAAGGACTGACTCTGAGGACAAGGAGCAGTGCTTGAAAATACACAGCTGGGCAACTAAATCAAATCATTCACTGTGTCACCCAGTCTATGGCTCCCACTTTTGTTTATTTTCGCTTATCACCGTGCGCTACTGGCACTCAATGTCCAGCATCATGCGGCGCATGCGTCACTGACACTGACCTTTTTTTGTTGAAACCTAAGTTCTAAAATTGGGTACGGACCATAATTTTAGACTTTTGCTTATTTGCAGCGAAAATTACAATGTCTAGCTAAAGCGTTCCACCGTCTAAGCATCAGCTCGCTGTAGAAACAGTCTAAAGTTCTCTGTGAAGGATGCATTGAACTTATTCGATATTGTTATGATGCTGCTGTTTTTCATTAAAACGTCTATAAAATGACACGAATTTTTGCACAAAGTGAAGTTCTAAAGCTTGAATTACGTGGGTGCTCTCACACATGTCACGTGTTGTACCAATCCTTCACGAACTCATGTATTTCTATGCTGTGTGTGATTCCCATCGACCGTTTGCGCCGAAAGAATTTATACGGCACTCCTCTCTAAAGCATGCCAGCAAACTCAAACTCGATGGTTTCTTGCAGCTGTATAGTATTTCTATTGTACGAACCGTGAAACACAAAATCTAGCTATTATATTCTACATGCATTCCCTGCATACATATCTGCACGAAGAAAACAAATCATAGGCGGTAATGGAAACCTGACACGCAGGGGCTTGCTAAGTCAGACAGACGAATAGGACGGCAAATGTCATAAACAGTGCGCGACGGGTGTAAAAATGCGGCGCAGCAATGCGAAGACCCTGACCAAAATTGCGAAAGGTGACTGGGATGCATCTGCGTACTAGTGGGACCATGACCTGCGGGCCCATTTATAAGACCAGTGTGCTCCCTTTTCCCGCTGTCTGTCTCTTTACCATATATCGTATACGATGCGCCAGACGTGCACGCAAGTGTATCTCTTCGTTTTCTGCAATCTCTTAGCATAGTGTATTTATACGGTTGTTATATGAAATTGAATAGAAGGACCCCCAACGCATGGCTGCTTTATTCCCAGTGACGGCCGTAGCTCCGTAATGCTATTTTCCTCTTTACACTTGACTCTGCGTTCGAATCATCAGTGTGCGGGGGCGTTCACTGTCTGCAATAACGGGACACAGTAAAATAAAGAGCACGAAGATTACCTTTCCGGACATTGCCCCTGCTCCGATGGCAATATGCCGCTAGCATATAGCATGGACGAGACTAGAGAACTGAAGCAGAAAGAGCCCAGTGCGTGGGTGTGCGTATGCACAGGCGCACGCCGACGCGCACGCACGTGTTTGTGCGTGCGTGCGTGCGTGCCTGCGCGTGTGCGTGTGTGTGTGTGTGTGTTTGCCCTTGCGTGCGTGTGCACGACTCTGCTTCACTGTTTGCTGGGGTCTGGAAGGTAAACTCATTCCTCTCTAAACCAGAATGCCCGTGCAAGTCTGGTCGAGTACGGCTATCTTCACATTTCTCGTAACAAATTCGAGCTTTGCGAAAGGGAGAGTTTTCATACTTGAAATATCACTTTTGTCGAGCTCAAAGTGGAAAACTAAACTATAAACAACACGCTGCAGCTTAGACGTGTTCTTCAAAAAAAAAGCGGGAAAACAGAGCAAGCCATGATTTTTTGTGCACATACGAGACCTGTGCATTAAAAGCTGTCCATATCTAAAATTTTGTGACGCCAAAAAAAAAAGGCACCAGAATAGTCACGAGATGACTGCTTTCGAACTAACAAGCGTGATGCTGTTGGCTGCCAACTTTACACGGCAAGAAAACATGGCTTACGACAAGCTAATTTCAGGTAGCTGATTTAATAAAAAAACCTTTTCCCAATCAGAGCCTCGCGTTGTAACAAACTCCACATTCGGGCCATAATCACAGCACATTTTTTCTGTATATCGTAAATGGCACCCTAGAGTCTACCTTCTGACTCGTTACTCAGAGGTCTCTGCGTCGCAGTTGCCATTGGCAGCTACTTTCCGCAAAACTGCCTGCTTTCATGAGCGCCTGGGTATTAGAAATTTAAATTGGTTATGGCTACTTTTTGGCATTTTTTGGCTATTTTCAAATTTAAATTACACGTGTTTGTCAGCGAAATTTTACCCGTGCCGACAAGCATCTATAAAAATGCGACACAGATTTCGTGCCTCGAAAATTGTAGTTGTCTTCCTTTTATTGTCATCTTAGCGGCATGTCAAAGCAGCTTGTTTTATAAATGTAGTATTTGGGCAAAAAGGAGGGTGTCGTCTCCTTTGCACGAATACCTAGAATATTCTCCTAGGTTATAGTAGTGGATTTTCAAAGACGCTTGAGCTCCGCGAATTCACTGTGGCGCGTTATTTTTTTCCACGATAGCTTCGTTTTGTGCCATTAGGTTCTGGTTTCTTTATTATCTTGTTGTGTTGCGTGATTTTGATGTCTTGTCACTTTTTCAAAATTAAGCTTCAAACGTTAGAAACGATTGCAAGCGCGAAGAGCCACAAATATATGTGAAAACTCTCGTTTATTTTGTTTTCTATGTGCCTTTATTTTTGCAGAATCACAGGCCCGACACTTGGCGGCAGTTGCCAGCTCCTTACACCTAACAACTTCCTAAAATTTGTGAAACGCATAAGCTGTTCACAAGCATTTCTGGCGAATGCTCGTACCATAACCTTGCTGAAAGCTGCCTAAGTATTCTGTCATTAAACAACCGACCCTGAATCTATGCACAGAAAGAGCAAAAGATTGAGGAACAATTTTGAATGTTACCAATAAAACTTGGACTATGGCTGCAAGAAAATAGGGCATTAACCTTCGACGTTCCAAGCAAGCTTCTGACAAAAAAAAATTAAGTTACACCCACCGCTGCTGGCAGCATGGAGCTTAGGGTAAAGCATGATTACTAATTTTCAAGAACAGCGCGAATGAGACAAGGAAGGAAGGAAGACACACACGGACAGCCGCTGACTTGCAAGTAAAGGTTGATTGCGTGGAACTTGGAAATGAATAGATCAGGCACCGATAAATAAATAGATCCGTCTCCTGTTAAGAGCCTCATTTATTTATTTCCACCGTCCAAGCAATAAATCTTTAGCTGTAAGTCAGTGCTTGTCCGTGTGCGTCTTCCTTAAGTGCTTGTTTAATTTGCGCTGTTCTTGAAAATGGCATACCAGGTCGCCCAAGCGTCAGTCCTAATGATTAGTAACCAAGTGTTTGCGAGATCACCGAGCTGCAGTGAGCCTGCCCTAGCTGCAATGAGTTCGCTATCGCACTATAAAGTTCCTCCTGATTCGAGTGCCCTCGGAAGAAGAAAAACCACTGGGACAAAGGGGACATTAGTTCGTTCACACAGGCCTCTAACCTCCATGTGCTTGCTTTATGCGAGGAGCTCCCGTATGTCTGCTCCTGGTTTCGCCTTTATATTGCTCCTTGCGCCACAACTCTGAACAGAGAATTGGAGGATCAAACCTGTCCCAGAGGCGCGCCATTCCGGTGCTGCTTACGTAAAATGTCTGCAGTCCAGGTTTGCACAACATTCGTTGCCCAAGGCAAACTCCCTGACCAGACCTATATAAGGAGGACAAGCCATTTATTGCGTCTGGAGCATACTGACCGCAACATAGAAGTGTCGCGAAAGTACTATATAGCCTCGGAAACAAAGCACACAAGCACAAAGCTTTTAGCTGGACGTCGCAGAATCAGTCAACTTTTTCAGAATATCGGCTTTACTTGCTTGGCCCCCGTCAGCTTCATTTCTGGTTCGAACATGGTCGCTAGGCTGCCTGTATTCCTAGGTGGCGCTTGCGAAAAGTGACGGTAGGTCGCTTGAATTCTCATGATTCACAACACGGACAAAAGGCAGACCAGACACAACCAGCCTCTGCTGTCTCTAGTCTCTCCTTTTGTCAGTGTTTGCTGCGCTGCTGTGAATGATGAATATATATACCAACTCGCCCAACTTTCTTCACGCTTGAATTCTCCTGAACGCCAGTTGTAAGCGGCCTCAAAGCGCTCCCTATAAACCGTCATTAAACACGGGAACAATGTTTCCGTCTTTCCTCGTTAGAATTGCTCGCTTAATTAGTATTTTTTTAAGGTGGGAAGCAGAGGGAAGGGCAGCTGACGCAGCAGAACATGACGTGCTGTGTGCTCTTTGCTAATTTCTACATACACCATAAAATTTGGCCAGTGGACTCTTTCAGCGCCACAAAGCGTAGCCCAAACAATTGTTACGGTTCCACCAAAACAAAGCTATAGTCACCATAGGTGACTCTCAAAGAGCTCGTTTTCTATTTATTGCTAATGAATGCCTCTCTTTTCCTTGTGTCTTCGGCCTTTCACTGGACCGTTTACAGCCAACTGAAAACCCGTCGTCAGAGTAGCGCGGAGGCCTCTTTGACACCAAAAATTGGGCACAAGTACAACCCAGTTTTTCTCATTCAGGCGCCAAGTCAATGAAAGGACAGGGTGGAAAGCCCCTTGCAGTGAGGTCTGCTAATAGTTCCGTCGAGCCCAACGTCAATTGTACCAAACTCTCTATATTGGTCTTTTGCTTACTCGTGCCCCCTTTTTGGTGTCGCAAGAAGAAATCCGACAGGAGAGCACCGAGCAATGCTTGGTGTTGCTTCATTCCGCAGTGTGCTGTGTCAGCCGAATTACAGAGCTTCGCGGTGCACCGGCTGTGTAGCTGCTGTCGTTGTCTGTACCTCACCGGCGACCCCATTGTGAAACGGTGCAGGCGTAGTGAAGCTGCGTGCCGTCTGAGCAACAAACAAAGGCGGCACGCAAAATAGGCACAGCTTTGTTCGTACAAAGGGCGGGAGACACAGATGTAGAGTATTTCCTTTGCGAAATACCTTCTTTACGTTTGGGGGTAACGCAACTCACTACAATGTAGGCACTGTCGTTGAGAGTAGGCTATTCAAGGATGTCTCCCGGCGGTTGCCGAACTTACAATCCCCGCAAAGATAAATATCGCGTTCTGTTCTAGCTACTTTCAGAGACATAGACTTTTAGAATGTCATGAGAGAAAAGACAAGAAAATGATCTGCCAAAAGGCAGTTCGTTTTATTTGCTTCCTTTGATTTTTTTCCTCTAAAGAACAAGAACACAACAGAAAAAAAAGGCTTGTGAAACCTCTATAAGCCTTTGTTTAGTTTCTATCTCATAACAAAGAAGGAATTTTACGTGTCCTTTACATGCTAACTCGGAGGTACCTGGTAACATCAAAGTTGTGTGGTGCGTACCGCGAAGCATATAACTAGAAATGAAAGCATCGGTACGCAATAAATTCAAGAAATTGGAGAGTAAACATAAAAACTGCCTTTCATTAGGAAGTTAAGGTGCTGCAATAAAATGTGATAAAAGTGACCGACAGAAGCCACATGTTTGGGAACGACAAGAAAGCACTTGTTATTGCTGAGGCGATGCTCATCTCTGATGATTATGACAATAACAATATTACCAACAATACTACTTTTGTTAATGTTTACTGAAAAAAAATTTATTTAGAACTTTAAGTGAAACTTTCACTCTGTGCAATTTTCACTTTCTTTCACATACGATTTCTTTCTAGAGAGCGTGTTTTCTATTATCCGTTGCAGCTGTACCTTATAAAAGGAATGTAGAGTCCTGCATACAATCCGTCTAAACCTTGTGCTTGAAGAGTTAGTATACGCATTCAGAAAATCACAATAAAAAGTATCCTAACTTAGAAAGCCGCAGTGGCGTAGTAATCATGGCTACGCCTGCTGGCCCGAAAGACGCTGGATCGATCCCGGCCGCGGAAATTTCATACCGATGGGGGGTGAAATTCTCAAGGCCCGTGTACTGCGCGATGTCAGTGCAATTCAAAGAACCACTGGTGGTCGAGGTTACCTGCAGCCCTTCAATACGTTGTCCCACATTGCATGATTCGCTTTGAGACGTAAAACCCCATAAACCAATTAAATTTAGATTCATGTGAGCAAAAACAATTCTCAGATTTTTTCTATCCGTTTAATGTAAACACAATTAAAAACAAAAGATGACCAGCACCAACAAATTCTTAGTGGGAGCATTATCTGAAAAATATTAATGTACTATCCACCACGTACATCCTCGCTTCATTTCTCTTTTTATGGTATTATCTCATTAGCGGCTATTGTAAATCGGGTATTTAAAACATAGGTTTGAAATTAGATAACCTTTGCAAGAGCCGGCTCGTAACGTCTATGTTGCATTTCAAATATCGACTCTTGTCTCCCTAAAGTTCCCACCTATGTGCTAAAAAAGATGAATGAAACGACATAACAAAGTTTTAATGTCTTGGATCACCGTGCATAAGAAAATACGCTCGAAAAAGTCAATAATAGGGATGAACTAAAACTCTAGAAAACAATATTCTGTCTGCTGTAATTTAACTCTACTTAACTCTACTTATATACTTTGCATTTGAATACCGTGAGGCGCATGCCGACGGCATCAGCAAAATTTGATGTCGAGGTGAATTTTCACGAAAGCTTATTTTAGAGGGTGATATTCAGCAGGGAAACAAGGAAAAAATCAAGCTTGGCCTGTGGAATAGCGCATTGATGGTAACTTAATAGAAGTGACATGCTTAAAGGTGACATCGCACCAACTGTCCGTTTATTTTTTTCAGCCTCTTCCGGGCGGAGGTCACTAGAATGAATTATACCTTGAGTAAACTAAACGAAATATCGTTAATACTGCTAGACCGATCCCGTCGAGAAGGAAGAACTAAGCACAAAATTGCCGAGCTTCAAGTGGTCGTTTCTAATGAAAAAATAAGAAAACATATTTCTCCACTAATTCCAAGAATTTGAGAACAAGGATCGAAGGCCGTTGAAGTCAGGATATCATAAATAGTAGTGCACCAGAATCATCTGTGCGTTGTACTTCGTAATTTCCAGTCCTACATTATACTACTCGAGAAGAGCGCTAGAGAGGAAAACCAACGTAATGTTCTACAGTCTCGCAAGGGAGCAGCAGTTTACAATTGGTAGCGAGGCGCTGGAAGTGGTGAGCGAATGCGTCTACTTAGGACAGGTAGTGACCGCAGATCCGGATCACGAGAAGGAAATGACTATAACAATAAGACTGTGGTTGAGCACATTTGGCCGGTTCTCTCAGATCATGAGCGGCAGTTTACCGATTTCCCTCAGGAGAGTATAAAACAGCTGCATCTTACCTGTAATCACCTATGGGGAAGAAACGTGGAGGCTAAAGAAAACAGTTGAGCTTCAATTGAGGACAACTCAGCGTTAAGGGACAGGAAGAGGGCAAAGTTGGTCAGTGGACAAACGCGGGTCAATGACATCCTAGTCGAAATCAAGGGGAAGAAATGCGCTTGGGCAGGGCGTGTACTGTGAAGGCAAGATAATCGGTGATCCCTAAGGTTAAAAGCCCGGATTCCAAGGGAAGGGAAGAGCAGCAGAGAGCGGCAGAAAGTTAGGTGGGTGGAAGAGATTAAGAAATTTGTGGGGATATGGTGGCCGCAGCTGGCAAAGGACAGAGTTATTTGGATATGTATGGAAGAGGTCTTTGTTCTGCAGTGGACGTAGTCGGGTTGATAAAGATGATGAAGTTGATGATTAGATGGTCTACATTGCTCATGAGCCAAGGCTTTTCCCGATGTCTTAGCTGAAGTTCTTTGTATAACGAATTTTTTTAGGCCCCGCCGCGAACGATAGGGTCAGGCGCTTATTTCCTACCTTCTTTAGATAGGCAGCGCTCTTGGTTCATTTATTGTTAATATTTTTCCATCTAATTCACGGAAATATTTAGAGCTCAACCATTCCTGACAAATTTTTTACATAATAATGGATGCACAATTCAAATCGAAAGTTGAGCATATCGGGCCGAATTTTCGACTACCATGGCAGGTACGATGGTCAGACAATGGGCAGTCTCTGGTTGATAAGGAAAATTATCATTTCGAAAATCAGGGACTAATAAGCAGCTGCATGCCTAAAGCAACATTGAAGCACATAACATTCGCCTTTCGGTGTTGTGCGCTTCACGATTTTTATAGTTACTGGACATGGTTAAATCTCATTCATTACTTCTTCCTTTTTCCTGCCATTGTAATACCTTCAGACTCGCCGCTAACTACCTAACTTTTCACGAACGCATGTTCAGGTACTCATAGAGCAGCTACGTTAAGCAAGACGGCGAAAACGAATCATCCCAGTGTCTCCAGACTTTTGAACGGCATTCTTGTTAGACCCAGCAGTGCGTTCCAGCGAAAGACAAAGACGAGGATATAATGTGTGCATGTCTGCGTGCGCCAGAGGTAGACTGGTTCTGGTTCAAGCAACAGCAGGAAGTAAAAGCCGGAAGCCACCTGGGAGCAGCGCACCGGTAGGAACTACCTTCTTGGCCAGCACCAGCCGCCTGCTGACTTCGCTAGGCTTAGTGCTAAGCGAAAGCATGCCTCAGCGCCGAGCCAACAGGGTGTCCAAGTGCTCCAAGGACTCTCTACTGGAGTCATCCGCGAATGCCGCCCCACAGTCGGGTCCCACAGCGGTGGACGACACGGCAGCCAAGCCTCAACCTGCTCTGAAGCCCGAACCGGCACAAACTCTCTACAAGTTTCCTCTGCCCAGGAAGCCTCGTGCCGGTGTGCTGCCGAGGTCGGCTAGCATGCGTGGAATCTACTCCTGCGCATCGTCCGGCAGGGTACGACGACGAGCTTGGTACCTGAAGCACTACGAGTGAGTGCATGCAAGATAACTCAATAGATTTCACATCCCAGAAAGTGATTTTCTACTTGACTTCGTGGGGGTACGAAATGCTGAGGAATCATCAAAGATGAAAGCATATCTTAACTTACAATTTACTGGCTCATATAGCGAAGTTACGTAAGACCGAAGCGGTGAGATCTAGTAGAACACGTATTCCCTGGGATGACGTGCAGAAACCACCTTTACAACATGGTTACATGTTTCCTATCGTTTTGAAGGGAGGCAGTCGACCTTGAGCGGGCAATGAAATTTTGTGTACGGCACAGGGTGTCTGGGAAGGAACAGTTACGTTAGACGTCAGTGTCAGAAAGCAACACAAGTAGACGTAAACAATTTGTTATCGTGCGCACAGTCTTTGTCAGAAGTAC
Source organism: Amblyomma americanum (assembly GCA_030143305.2). NCBI lineage: Eukaryota > Metazoa > Arthropoda > Arachnida > Ixodida > Ixodidae > Amblyomma > Amblyomma americanum. The sequence goes on from JARKHS020026082.1 coordinate 144,674, forward strand.
ACAGGCCAAGGGGTCTGCTTCTGAGCGCTGCAGTGCGACTCCTCCTGCACACTAACAGACCGTAACTTCACGAAGGCAGGAGAAACTTATTTCGTCAACCCTCCCAAGCTTAGCACTGTCAAATAGGCATAAGAGCCCGCCTACACGGCTTTTAAATAAACCTCCCGGGCTGTATACTTTTGACACAGTCTCTACACGGGCCAAGCACTGTGAGGCGTCAAAGCATGCTTAATGGAACGTCTGCATTCATCGTGATCGTCGCCACAAGCACACATTACTGGTCACTGGAAACAATGTCCCTATTTTTCCAGTTTTTTGTTTCAGAATTCGGTAACAAGATCGAAAGAGAGATAGTGAAGCGTATTACATAAAAAAAGTGCGAACGCAAATGCCTAAAGCGCCTCTTCTGTGACAATGTCTGGTAAAAGGAACTGCTCGTCTGGATGCATTTTCTTTCCTTTTGTAAGTTTTCTAGGTTTCCTTTGTTTGGGTCTCAAGGATCCATTTTTTGGTGCTCTGTCTCGAGTAAACGCCATTTGCTAGTTTAGTTAGCGTGCGTGTCCAGTGTCTTTCCAGTGTCCCGTCTTTCTGGTGCTGTTTTACGGTGATGACAGTGTTCCTTCACTCCTTTCAGCCTCGTGCTGGTTGTAGGCGCCCTCTTCCTCCTGGGTTGCTCGGTGCTACTGTTCACGGCCTTGACGCACGCCAGCAAAGCGCGGCTTCCACGAGTTGCACCTCGTAGTATACGCGCTTCTAGGGCCCCGGCCAGCACGCCCTTCACGTCCGACCACTGGACGTCGCGCAGAGCGTTCGCCACACCTGCTCAGACTCACTTCGTACCGTCATCGGAGTCCGATACTGCGCAAGGTCGAGGGCCCCGTGCCCACCCACCCCCCATGACACCCGATGAACATGACCGAAATCATCTGTGACGCTTCCGGAGTTTAGCAAGAAGCACTCATCTGGGAGTGATGGAACGGTTTTCGCGTTTTATTTATTGCTACGCCACACAAGGCATGGAGTTTGCAAGTGTGTAAAAAATAGTCCCTATCCTCACTAGAGCTTAGCGATTTTTCGATGCCCAACACCTATGACCTGCTATGTGCAGTGCTAGGTAGCTGAATAGAACAGGCACCGCGGCTGAATTTCTGGCAGTATATCACTTCTTGCCCCGTTCTCGCCAAGAATCACGTCTTCCTAACACATAGAGAGTCTGTCCATGTGCAGTAAGTGATATGAGCTACTGTTTGATTTTTTTGTGGCAGATTTAATTTTTGCGGGTCTTCTACCTCTGGATACCTCTAGCTACCGTAAGAATATGCAGGGCACAAGTAGGAACGCCAACACCGTTAATCTTGCAGTTATGCCTATCAGAGCTTCATATTTCAAGCTAGTCATAACAGCGCGAGCCGAAAGCTACCATAGAAACCGATATTTCTCTCCGAAATGTTTTGCCGGGAGCCGAAATGGATGTAGAGTCTTGGTCAAAAGTCTTAAGGCCAAAGGATGTTCGCTTCAGCCGCCATTATGGTACTATTAAAGACCGAATGCCTTTGAAATGCTAGCAGAAGAACTCTTCTTGTAGTAGAGAAGCTTTCTGCTTGACTTCTGTTTTGAATGATCCGCTACATGGAGCATTCTGGGAACATTCATTTCGTTGCTGCTGAACGCTGTGGCCTTAAGACTTTTGACCAGGTCTGTACTTTCCGCACTCAAGCTAACACCGACGGCTGGAACCCAAATGCCCGAAGTGTGCCATAGCCATATACATGCCGCACTTTTCGTGCCTACTTGGAGCACTGCACCATTAACAAAAGCTAGTGGTTCTTCTGAATTTTTCAAAAATCAAATTTTGAATATGTATTGTGAAACATCTCTCTCCCTCCCCCCCCCTCTCTCTCTCTCTCTCTCTAAAAAATTGACAAAATAGCTTTTGTACAGGAGTGTGCCGGAGTGAACACTCGCACGTTTAGGTTACTCGCAACATAAAGTGGAACACAACCACGTATTGGGAGGTCGCGGTTGTTTTAAATCGAGAGCTTCCAGCGCGTTCCTCAGTTTCGCCCCGTCGGAGGGGCGCAGTCCGCTGCATAGACCTCTGCGTCGAGCACGCGGTTGCTCTACTGTATCTAAACGGTAGCTCTGCCTCGAATATAACCGTGCGCTAAATCATAGATTAACTTACCCGGGGTTTTATACTTTTCTCAAATATCAAGTGTGTGGGACTCGACGGTACGCAGTTCGCACCCTGCAACGCACAACAGGGAAGTCGAAGTAGGAGAGAGTCTGCCACTTGCCTACTCCTAATTGTTTACCCGTGAGTTATCACACTCGTTTTATGAGGCCCGCATTATTGAAGTGGGATCTAATCTATGTCTCCGGGGGCTGATAAATCTATCGTTAAAAAATGCAGCCGTTTATTTACTTGTACAGCTGTATCAACGGCTACATTTTTTTTTAAGCAATAAGTGCTGCTTAGAGGGCGCTGAGGTTCAATTTCGGAAGTTATAAGGCCGGATTGGTGTGGTGGGTACATACGCTGGGAACAAAAAGATTTTTAAGAAAACGATAATTCGTTGTCATTAAAATGCAGTAGCTTTTGTTCCTCGCTGGCAAGCTGCTAACACCGAACACACTTTCTGTCGTGAAATTGTTCGCAGGTATAACCTCGTAATGCCGATGACTCCTTATTTACCTTTAGTGTATTAACTCCACAACGCGAAACATTAAGAACTCGTGGAGTTTGCAGAATTACTTTGCATTGAGCAATGGTCTAGCCTTACTGATATGTGGCGACATTGGGGAGGCCGTTAAATCCGTCATAAGTGTCGCGGCCTACTTCACCAGGCCTCTGCGAGAGAAGAACGCATGTTACCTCGTGAATCACAATATAATTTTTCCTGGGACATCTAACACATCGGAAAGACATGGACCATTGGAACACGCGAACGCTTTTGAGAATTCGGTCGATACTTTGCCCTACATCTGTTGTACCTTTCCGAATGTTGAAACATATTCGTAGAACGACGCACGGATTCCGTTCCTGGTAATGTGCGGCACCGTGAACTTATGCCTCAAAAGAGGCTCTTACATGAGTTCGAGGGTGGCGTTTCATGATCAGAGAGGGCAGAGGGTGCGGGGCACCCGCATCGCCAATGACGGGAGCACTTAGGCGAGCGCCTTTGATCTCAATAATGCGTGTTCGGTACGACGTGCCATGGATGAGCAACATTCAAGGCACGTTCATTCGGTTGCACTTACAGGCAAATTTCTCGTTAGTTTCAAAGCGACACTCGCGCCTGGCAGCGGAAAATACTTCAAGACTCATACATCTTGCGGCTTCCGGGGGACACCTGCGCGCGAATGCTGAACATCGATCACTCCACAACAATAAAAAAAATGTCTGAACCAGGTGTTATTCGGCTGGCTTTGCAAGATTGCGGTCGCTCGGAACGTGCAAAGATAAAACATAAAGAAACAAATAATGGTGATTGTTATTCGCTGAAAAAGAGTTCTGATAAAGCTGCTATAATTTACTCGACCATGTGAGCTTTGCGATAATGCCAAAGGGACACTTCAGTGTGTTCGAGTCATTCCTACTGTTATTGCGGTTCACAATTGAACACCACCCTGTTTTAGCCTTTCGCACATTTTTCTGCAGTATTGAGCGTTTGCACTCTACTTTTCAACTAGCTTTTTGCACAAAAACGAGAGGCAAACAAATTTTGCTCTGCAACACACGTACCAGCCTCTAAATTGAAGCATAACGTTTTTCTGCCAGCCGCCCTTGAGTGCACCACATTCTACTTTTTTTTCTCCCTGCTTCAAAATCTTGTTTTTAAACATGTTTTTACTGTGTTACCGCCTCCTTCAGTTACACGAATTTTCTTTGAAGCTCGTGATGCAGCGTCGACTGTTTGTAATCCAGCTACCTCTGTCCACTCTTACTTTTGGGGGTCCTTTGTCCGGAACTTTTGTTGCTTTTGCGGCGCTTCCTGCAGCAGGTACCTCCCGCCGTTTTGCTCTGCAGTTATTCTTTATATTTTCTTCTTTATCAGTGTGGACGGATAGAGAATGGAGCACTCGGGTCCGCGCGGTGTCATCACCGAGACGCGTCCTCAGAACATCATTCTTCAATTATAGCGGCTTGTGGAAAAATGTCCTCCTTTTGTCACCAGGATGAAACAGGCCGCTCTATAGATGGCAGTCTTTTTTTGCTGCGTTATGGTTCCGGGTCTCTCTCAGCCTATCTACAAGGATTTTCTCTGCTGCGGCTTAGATTCTTCTTTCTTCCGAAATGCCACAATTTCGCTCGCTGCGGTCGGACTGCTTTTCTCTTACCATGCTTCACGTGTAAGCTGCGTTTACGCCGAGCTCTGGTTCCTTTGTTTGCCGTCCTTTTCTCATGTGTGGTGTTTTCCTGTGTGTACAAAAGCATTTGAAGCATGGTCCTCGTCAACAAGCATAAAATTGCCACAGCTATAGTAATATGTGCTTTATGCGTCTTTTTTTAATCCGTTGCTTAGGCCTGAGGAAGTGCTCACTTGAGATTTGTTTAGCTCGAGATTCTAACAAAGAATGTACTTGCGCAAAGAACACAGGACACAACAAAGTAACACATACGACAAGAATGCGCTCTGTTCTTGTCGTATGTGTTACTTTGTTGTGTCCTGTGTTCTTTGCGCAAGTACATTCTTTGTTAGAAATGAACCAACTCGCCCAGACAAGAGTGTTAGCTCGAGATTGTGGTTCTCTCTTTTTTTTTAGGAAATATCCTACTGCAGTTCAGTTTTGAACATGAACGCAGAACTGGCAGCTCGAGGAATTCCGAGAGCGTGAAAGGGGTGCCAGGAAAGCTTTCGATGTTAGCATTCACATTTATAGCCCCATTCCGTGAATTGGTGTTTTGCCGCTGTTGAAATAGACGGCTCCTATGCTACAGCAATGAAGGCCGTGTTCGTATACCCTGGGGAGAGTCGAGCCGTTTTAAAAATTCGAATTTCGTTCGCTGGCCCGTGTGTTATATCAATTTTTCATCCTACATACTTTTAGACGTTACGAGGCTCACAAATGTAAGGCTGCTAAACTTCATACTTGCTTATTGTATGCGGACCACGATTATTTACGTTTTATGTTTTGCGAGTGCATACAGCAATTGTTTTAGATGGTGAAGGGAACTCTGTAAATATTTATTCACGCAAAAATTATTTACAATGAGGAAATTCATAATCTGGCGACTTGGGTGGCTCCAGTCTAATCGCTTCCCTGCAACGTCTGCTTCAGAACATCCGTGAGTGTGATAAATGGAGGCAGCTAAAAAATTTATCTGAGTATTTCGAAAAAAAAATTTCTTCGCAGCGCACGTCGCTTGTAAACTATGTCAAGTTCAGAAAACGAACTTTATTGTACTTGTTTAAAAGCATGGTCTAGCTATTTAAGCAGGACGAAGCTTAAAAATATTCTAACAAAATTAAAGAGAGTACATCGAAAGGCAGGCGCCTCAACGAACACATCTCGAATTTTGAAGGTGATCAACAAAATAAACAAGGTCAATGTTTTGGGAGAAAGACACAAGGAGACGGAAAATTTCCTCGAGCCTTCAGCTCTGAAAGATGTACGAGGGGCTTCCAGGTAAGGAGCGTTTCGTGCCGGACTCCTGCGCTGGATTTGTGAGTAGTGGCTGCGGTGTGCTGCTCATTGCGGCGTAAATGAAATCAGGGAGAGGCGCCACGCCAAGGTGATTGCGGTTGCGTGCCACGCGGCGCAGAAACAACTCAGGCTAATGGCGCCACTCGGCGGGGTGTGTGTGCTCCGCTTGACGAGCTGACCTCGCCGGCAGTTTACGCTCCGCACGTAAGCTCCATACGGCGCTGTGTGTCCACCCGTCGGTTCTACTTTCGCTGAGCAAAACGTACGCGCAAATTGCTGCTGCAGCCGTTACCTGGAACACAGGTTGCAGCGCGAAGTAGGAAGATGCTTTCGAAAAGAGCCGCCAGGGTGAATCGCGTGTCTATGTATTCCACAAGGCATTTCCTGGACTTCATATTTTATTTACTCAAGAGAAGACAGGTTGCGTGAGAGGAGGGTTCTTTCTTTTAGATGTCATACGCTGCCTACGAGTTTCACCCTCATCGCAAGAGCACAAATTACCTAGTTTAGAGAGCAAAATTAAAGGCAACGAAGTTTAAATAAAAATTGGAGACATCATCTTGCTTTAAAGCACCACGATGCTAATTTCGTGCTAAAACACAGTGCGAGAACTAGATTTAATCTTTCCTTTTGCTTTTTCTTGAAAAAACCAAGCAGTTAACGGAGGTGAGTGAAAACTTTTCAGCCTGTTTCTTATTACCTTGAGTTGGAAATCGGAGAGAAGATACATATCGGAGGTAGGAAAAGAAATATTAACGTAGTCGGAAGCGGTAACACGTTTACGCCTACTTCTGCATGTCAGAACAAAAACGGCAGTTTCTGTCTTATAGTAAGTGCTTCCACTCGTAATAAAACCAAATTGGGGTGTAATCGTGCGGCATTTCTCAAAGCTTTAACGCGCCAAAAATGTTCGCTTGCGATCTTGGGGTCGTTGATGTATGGTCTCAGCATTCTCAGCCTTTCTGGGCTCCTAAAGGTTCTAATTTTTCTTCCTGCAGAAAACCGCTCAGATTACAAACGAGCATTCTTTACATTTTTTGTCTAGAGCAACGTTAACATTTGGGCTATTTTCTTTTTTCAATTCAGTAAACTCTCTCCAAGTCTTATACTCTCGTCACGAGATAGTTATTTGACTGATCACTTTTTGAAGCTCCGTACAGAGATTCCATTACGCTGTTATTAAACTCATTTTGGCGATCGCCGGCCGTCTATCATGAATCCAATTGCTTTTCAAGGCCGTAATCACCAGTGACAATAAATTATCCCTTCAGAGGGAAAAATCATTGAAACTCTTTCGAAATACCTTTCAGTCTCTTCAATTCAAGAACACAAAATGTGGTTTATTTTTCGTTTTTGTACACTGTATTAGGTTTCGTTAGCGTTCTCACGACCTGCAAGACCCACTGCAATTTTGCTTTTTTATTACCCCACGCGTTTTATTGAAAGCAGAAACCAGGCAGTGCGTTGATCTCTGGCGAGACGGGCTCATCTGCTCTTTTTTTTTTCCTCGTCTTTTTAAAGAGCGACAGAATAGAAAGCTCTTATTACACCTTACACTTCGAGCTTTGCCTTAAAAAGATATATTCTTGTCGCCTTCTTAAGAAAGCTGCAAGCGAACTGATTACCTCGTTTCGCTGTGTGGGCGCTTCCGATGAGTAAACAAGATTGTGCAATGCAACACACCTAAACGCTGTGGTGAAACTTCTTTTTCTATGCATTGTTTACGCGCGCCTAAGGAAGCAGTCACTAATGCATTGTAAGTGCAGCCCGAAGAAATAAGCCAACGGGGTGGTTGCACCCGTAACGCTCATTTCAGTGGTAGTTTAGGCGGTACGCAGTGCTGAATTACCCACTTCAGCCCTCCTCAACCTCTAGGGCTCAGCTGAAAAAGTTTAAGCCGTCCCCATGCCCCGTAACTTGTCCAAAACAGAACACGCCGCTAGCAGAGATAACCTGACACGGTGACTCAGTGGCAGGAGCGCTCGGTTACTGTACCGGAGTACCTGGGTTCGAACCAGGTCGCTGCGGCCGCGTTTCGATGAAGCCGAAAGGCAGATTGCACCCTTGTGCCGTGCGATGTCTGTGCATCTTCAAGATTTCCCGGTGGTCGACATTATTTCGGACCTCTCCACTACGACACCCCTCTCCCTCCTTTTATTCTCACCTTTCCCCTTTCCCTCACGGTGCGGTGATGGTGTCCACTGAGAAGGGAAACAGTAACTGCGCCATTGCGTTTGCTCGAAACCAATTTTCATTTAACATTTTTTTTAATCGACCCTCTCCTTACGCCCTACCTAAACCGCCACATAGAGCGTCGACCGGGTCGCCTGAGGTTCTCGGCTCGCTGTGGGTCCCCTGATATCCTCGCACAGTCTCCAACAATGCGAACACTTTCAGACCTATAATCTCTCTCATACGTCTACCACCACAGCGGTGGCCAAGTGGTTGAGCATCCGCCTCGGATGCGGGAGGTGCGGGGTTCGATCCCCAGTGCCGCCGGGTACTCACTGGAGATATAATGGGAACAAGCTTTCCCCTGGCCTGGTGCTCGACTTATCTCGTGTGAAATGCTTGGAAAAGTCGTCTTCGACCTCGCCTTGAGTAGTCGAAAATACCTTGTGCCATGGCGCTCTTTGGCCATAGATGCCCTAGCTCCATAAAAAAAAAATCCATCATCATCGTCATTCTTTGTAGGCGTTGCTTGCAAGCTCATCCGCTCTGGCGCCAAACATGCGCGGCCTTTTGCGCGTTGCTTTTAATCTGGCCCCTGGTCACCACCTGATGAAGGAGCGGAGCCGGCTTCGAAACGTTAGGTTTGAAATTAAAGTTTTTTTTGGTCGTAGATGTGCAGTTTATTATAAAATATGCCCCTACCATGCATTGCAACAACCCAGTGGCGTACTCGATGTATGAAGGTAAAAAAAACTTTTTTTCTTTTCAGTGACCGGCGAACGACGTCGCTTTGCCTCAATATCGGCGGCGCGTACATGTGGATGTCCAGATATTTGGAATCTTGGGCAGTGCGTTAGCGTCCAGCTTTACGAGCCTGATCATCCTCTGTTCCACTTTTGCAGCGCTCTGCACCCCCCCCCCCTTTCCCGCTGACATTCAGCGTCCTCAGAACGACGCTAACTCTCGACTGCATTCATGGCCGCATAGCCTTGGCAATCATTGTCTCTTCGGACCTGGGTTTCATGACGAGCTATGTTTCCACGGACTCTGAACTTTCGCTAGCGGCCACAGACCGCCGCTAACCTTGTGCGTCCACAGCGCCCGATCTCTCCATGCATGGTGCCCGAAACAGTCGCTCAAGGAGTTCCCCGCGGTGGAAAAGATAAAAAAGAAATGGTTCCCGCCCGCATGACCATTATCATCACTAGAACCATCATCCCATCTAGTTTCACTGCAAGACAAGGGCTTTTCGAACTGATCTCCAATTATCTTTCGCAGACGTCTTCTAAATATACCTGAAGCTTCGAGCGCTCTACTGATGAAGGCCAATGGCATGCAGAGAAATAGGGCCGCGGTTCGTGCATAATTAAGTCGCTAAGTATACTCAAGCAATAAGATGTATTGTGGTAATGTTTAGGTAGCTCGAACACGAAAGAGAGCATGTTCTCCTTGTTCAATCAGTGAATCCACAAATATGACTTAAAAGCGCACTTTTCTTTTTAATATAGTTTTCTTCTGAGAAACGAGTGCTCGTAAGTTAGTTTCAACTTCAGTGCAGAAGTACCATCATAATTCATTCTTCTCTGCAAACTGACTGTTCCTTTTCATATGTGAGGCACCCGCACATTAAAAGAAAGCCTCAACAACACGCTGACTTAAATCTTCAGTGTGCGGTCACAAGTCAGTTTTTGAAAGGGCTGGAGTACTGTCGTGCACATCTGCAGAGACAAGGGCCTTTCCTTTCCTATCACGAGACACTTCTAAAGCTATACCAAAAGAGACCGAAAGCAAGTCCAAATTTTTGTCGCTGTGTTCAAGCCCCGGGCACACCGTAGCACACGAGAAGCACGCCGATCAATGTGCGTCTGATAAAGCGCAATTGCACCGCCTCTACAAGACCAGAGACATGCATTACGAAAGACCACCTCCGTCTGGTGTATTAGGCCGTCTCATGGATCGTGTAGAACGTAGCCCGACGTTATTGATGAGCATAATGTGGCAGTGTGGGTCAGGTTGCAGGAAGGCTTCCCTAGAGAGGCATTTTGCTGGCCTGATTCCGCAATGGTCTTCCTGGCTCACTTTCACGCAACACGCTCGATATATCGGCATGCGAGCTAGATTACCTACAGGTCCCGTACTGCAGGAACGGAGTGAAGCACAAGAGAAGAGTTCGCCCACGTCTTGTGCGAGTAGCGGAAGGAGCAGTGTAATGTAACGTGATGGCTCTGGAAGGATTAATGGGCCGGTTGTGGGCTGACCTGTGGTTAGATGGTGTAATCCAACGTAATTACACGCATCGGAAGAGCGTTTTGTGCGGTCGCCGTGCAACTGCGTTAGGACAGAGCACAATAAATACTGAAATGAAAAGAAAAGAAAAATTAGCGCCTGCCCTGTTTACAAGCAGGTCAAAACACCAGCAGTTACTTGTGCAGTGATCTAATAATGATAATAAAATATTTTATTTCCTCATTCCAATACAAATGCAGGCCTGCCAAAGCCTTAGAAGGCTTGAGTGGAAGCGCCCGGCAGCAGACGGCACAAAACTCATGCACCGAGCACACAAACAAAAAACAAAAAAGGGAGTTGAGAAAACTAAAATGAATTCAAAAAGCGCGGGCGCAAAAATGCACACAAGCGGAGAGAGAACAAACAAAGAAAACGAAGAAAAATGTAAAATCATAGTATCCAACAGAATGCCGGAGCTAAGAACGTAATTCTGTCAAGGCAAGCTTTCACTATTTTTTTCTGTTAAACCTCTTTCAACTATTTTATCTGTTAAACCCCTTGCGAGAGCACTGAGCATGGTAATGCCCATGGTAGTTGCTTCGCCAAGCACAAACTGCGAAAGCCTTGCTAAAGACCTGTGGCTGAGGAATATAAATGCTGAATGTTTTATGTACAACCGGCCTGTTACTCAGCTTACATAATGTGCTCAACTTCGGTTCTTAAAGGAGGTTCCGAACTTGAACAAATGTTGCGCACTTACACAGAACAAAGAACACAAACGCCGAGACGTGCCGCTGCAAGCGCAATCCTGTGCAACTGTGTTTCCCACTCCCTTATTCTCGCGCAGGTGGCGCCCTAGCCATGTCGCACGAACTAGACCAAGATGGAGTTTTCGAACTCAGGTGTACGACAGATCCTGTAAACCGAATAACCTCCAACGGGCGTTGGTACGATGCATTTTGTTTTGGAGTGGTTAACACACGCAGCACGATATTCTCAGGCTGCAGTCCTTAAAAATTTCCTAACTAGACAGAATAGTCGCGCAGACCTCAGAAGCTAAATTCTTTTCTGGGGCCGCGAGCCCCGAGTTTTGTTGCTCCTACGAGGCAGCCCGTAAAATGCACGCGCGTATGAGAGAAGGAAAGAGAAAAGGCGAGGGTGTGGTTGCTCGAGGAATTCGTAATCAATCCTTGGCCGCCACGATTAGCTCAGAAACGGAATGTTCGGCGGCTCCTTCGTGGCAAGATTTCGAAAGCACGTTCAGACCACTAGTAGATTAAACTGCGAAGTGCACTGAGCGTAAAACGACTGAAGACTCTGAAACAAAATACTACAACAGGTATCACACGAACTGAAGCGCAAGTGGCGCGCACTTTCTCATCGCATGCCGTGTGTACAGTCCCGTCTTCGGTCACACTGCTCGAAGGTCGAGATCCAGCGACCACGCTTGTGCATGTCTGGGTTCACCATGTTGCAGCTTTGCAACTACCGCGAGCTCCAGGGTGTTCCAAACACTCGGGTTGCGAGTGTATGTCATCAGACGCATTCTCTTGATCCTTGTTTTATTCACCTCCGTCACAGCCGATTGTTGTCATGGTGGGATTGTTACGTATTTCCATGTGTCCCAACCAACGTCGACGCCGACATTTCGTCGGACGTCGGGCCCTTAACGCTGGTGTGTGAAGAAATCACAGGATGGTTACGAGTTTGTATAGAAAATTACCCAGTGTTAGTTGGTTTGTAGTCGCGAATAAAATTAGACAGCTTTATACAGCACTGACGCGGTGTCCTAATGGTTAGCGGCTCGGCATCGTATTTGGGAGGTGGTGCGTTCGTATCTCGGAGCTTCATCTTAAATTTTCACTAATGAGTGCCGGTGGGTACAGTTTTTCTTGTGGTTGTTAGGTTGGAAATGCATTTGTACCGGTGGGTGCTGGGAGCATTTTTGCCTGTGGGTTATGCTTACGGCGATTCAGCGGGCCATGACATTTCGGCCACAGGCATTGAAGCTCATATTCATGGTCGTCCTCCTATTGACCGCAAAGAAATGCAGTCATATTAGATTTGATAGGTCAGCGGGATGTCCTAACCACTCGGCCGTCGTAGTGTAGGCTTGGGAGCATCTGCACCATATTTGTTAGGTGCTGAGAGGTAGGGGAGGCACTGGGTGGCGGTCGGTTGGTTGTCCTAGTTTGTGCAGGGGTAAGTGCGTTCCCAGTGGCTGGCTTTGTGGACGACACCAACACCTTATTTTTAAGCAAACAGCTAATAAGAGCGAACGCTGTAAAAATACGGGGCCGTTAATTGACAGTGCGCATAGCAGTACGCGAAGCTCGAAAGCTCTGAAGATCACATTTTTTCTCTTTAATCTCGGTAATGGCTCAATGACAGTTATCAAAAGATGTCGCTCTCCACTGCTCGTGTCACGCGCAACATGGGCAGAATATATCTTCAAATGCCCCTTTAGGTAGGCAAATATTTTGAGTACAATAACAAAAATATGTCCTGCTAATAGGCGATTGAAGACGGACGCACTGACTGCCCCAGCATGCCTCCACATCGCTCAAAATATGAGCGAATTAGTGCGTACTGGTGTTACTGTAAGATTTTGATCAGCAAATAACTAACACATAGTCAAAACCACAGCTTAAAGAATTAGCAGCATCAAAACGAAGTTATTTGTATTTATTGAAGAACTCCGAGATGCTGAAATTTAGGCAAATGTCTATCCTCTGTTCTTGCAGCCAGAATAGAAGCGGAGCACACTGCAGTTCAGATGCGTTTGCATTTCCTCCTAATACGCCTAACCAGTTTTAATGCGCCCTTTCACTGGAAATGGCTTCTGATATCCCACCTTATCTGTGCATGAAGAAAACTCCTCATGACGTCCGAGATTTGTAGTTGAGTACAAAAAAATAGCAGAATATATCGCTGCATGTAAGCCATCAAATTTTCGCCAACGTGGCCTGAAGTAGCAAATGCAAAGACAAAGATCGGAGCGGGGAAAGCCTCGGGCACAGCGAGCGGAAATGTGAGCTTTACGAGCATGCAAGAGCCAAGGAACACGGAAGAGATCCATATGTCAGAGACGCGTCATGGACACGTGCTTGCTACGACCACCGCGTAGTGAGTCCCTCAGCACGACGTCAGTGCCCCAGAAAAGCATTTGCTTGTTTCTGCGAGGCATTCAAGACGTCCAGAACCTGCAGCTAGGTTTGGTCCCTTGGAAGTCAATTCGTGCCGTCGAATAATCTTCGGTCTCTGACTTATTCATTGATGAAGCATACATTGTTCCGCTTCGGCATTCGCTTTAAGTGGAAGTCAATGCTACCAACCTCCAGCCAACGACTCTGTGGCCGCTCTTGATCGATCGGTGTTACCTCCAGGAAGCAAATGCGGAACATGTCTTGGTCAAGCGGCTGCGCTTTGGGGAGTTTCTTGTAATTCCAACAATCGATCTGCCACGCTGTTTCCAAATACTGCCGATATAATGTCATGACATGTAATTTGTGTCTTTGACAAAAGACGTATCATAACATCGAACGGAGCGGCCACAGAAATTAAGCTCATTTGGTTCGGAAGCAAACTAGAAAGCTTAAGGACCAATGAAGATAATGTCTTTTAACGAGCAGGTTCACTGCGATTTGCCCACAGAACAAAGTTAAGCAATGGGTCAATTTCATGTATTTTTTTCTTTTGCAATCCCGCGCGCGTAATTGCTTGCAATATAGGGAGCCGTCAACACCATTAAGAACGCCACAAGAATGATGGTGAAACCAAGAACTTTAATTATTAAATATTTACAGACTTATACACAGCGATAGTAAAGCTGACAACACCAGCGACGAAGGACGCGGTGCCCAACGACATCTAGAGAGGGATTCGTAGCGGGCACGAGGCGTGGGAACAAACATCCATGTTGTATGGAGAGCAGCGAAGGTGGGCTTGACCGAACGTACAACGCCCCACACGCCAATTTCTTGCCGAACCCGGTAGCTCAAAATCTCTATCGAAAACAGTTCAATGGAGGCTCTCCCGGCAGAGCACTTATGTACTTTGTTCGCGACAAAATAAAAGCAGAGAGCAGTCGTCGGTTGTCGAAGGAACACCAGCGCTGATGATTGACGCTAAGAGACAGTATACTCGGCCACAAGAGATCTTCTTAAACAAAGTTATTGCAAACGCAGCGTACACACCGTACATACTTCAAGAGTGGTCACATGCCAGACACGTCGAACCTATGCACAACAGATGCACCCACTGCCAAGAACGCCGTAGAGCAGACCTACAACATCTTATAAGCACTTACCAATCTTTCCCACCAGGGGGACAAAATTCCGCACATACGACATGACGACATGGCCGCCCTAGCAGACTAGGTACAATCAAGCATCGCAGCACAACATGCCATCACGGCATTCTTGTGTGAGAGTGGCCTGCTTCGAGTAGTGTAAGAAAGGTTGACGTAATTCAGACGCGCAGCTCTGAAGGCTATAGTAGTTGCCTCTTCACCTACACTCGCGCTCCTTTTCCTAATTCCCCAACAGCGGCCGAGTACTATCCCTCCCTTGCAATAAAGGTGTTATTCATTCATTCCTTTGCTAGCATTCTTTCGACGGGCGTCCACCCTACCTTTCATATTAGCCGTCCTCCGTTCTAGAAAATAAAGTCTACCATCTGAGTTCTTAGAGACTATTAGATACTAAAATTCAATATCATCCCTTGCTTAGAAGCAATCGAAGTAGGTTTTTTTTTTTGCCCATAAACTGATAATCCTAATTACATGTGGGATAGGGCTTCATTGCGTGCTGGCAGCAATAGTATCCCAGCTGTTCCCTTGAGAAACGTTTTCTTTATGGTGTCGTGCTGCACCAACTACAATAGGCTCACACAATGTAATTCATTGCATCCCTTATGATATACGACGGATAAAGTCGAGAAAACAAAGAGAACTCTTCGCGCACTGCCAAATATTTCTCCAGTATCAGGCGCATCGCTGATGCTTTCCATCCCAGACTGGCCCCTCGAGCACTCTTGAGAACGCCTGGAGGCTACTACATCTTTGCAATTGCATCCCGGCGGTCCTTTCATTCGTGGTCTTACAGCAGTGGCTGTACGAAGGATTCCCTTGGTGTGTTTGCGCTGTAACCTTCCGAGTACGCTTCGCAGTATACAACTCCCTGAAACACCTAAACTAACCTAAAACTCTCTTATGCCTAAGGACAATTTTTCCCTGGTTAGGTTTGACCTCTAAATCCGATGTTTTCCGAGAGGTAAGTACGCCCCCTCAGTATTGAGTTACGGTTGTATTTGAAGGTCCTTACAGTAGTAGAAGGGGTGTGAAGTGTCCCTTGGCTACTGTTTTTACTTTAACATGGAGGACGGGGAAACTTTGGGATAATTTTTGTCGCGTAAAACGCCCTCTCTGTTAGACGCAGGCTGCGTAGCTTGAATAAGTTCGTCGTTCATAGTTGTCTGCACTCGAGTCGCATCCCAATTTGCCAGGTACATGCCATTACGAAATTCTTCCCCTGACCTGGAATTTTAGTGTAGATTTTGCAAAACAGTGTTCTCAAAAGTGTCTCTGTGGTGCAGCTCCGAAGCCTTTTGCGGATAACTTATAAACGAAGTGAGCATAACAGCACAACACTGCTGAAATTATAAGCAAAAAGTGAATCAGAGGGCTATAGGAAGTACGCCCTTACACGGTCCAGGTCTGTGAACTTTTTCTGGTTACGAAGCACTGTCGCTTATCAGTTATCTTGCCTTCGCATTACATGCTCTGCTTAAGTCCATTCCTTCTTGGTTTGGACTAAGATGTTTTGACCCACGATTGTTCCCTGACACACTCCGCTCTCTTCCTGTCTCTTAAAGTTATCTCTATGATTTTTCTTTCCATAGTAAAACCTCGTTAATTAGAATCCCATTAATTCGGACAACTGGATAATTCAGACCTCACAAATCCGTCAAACGTGAGCACTTTGTGTAGCTGGAAACACTCGTTAATTGAAAGAAACCTGATCACACTTCAGTTAATTAGGACAAGCTGCGGTGCTCGCGTAGGCACCGAGCACCGGATGTGTGTAATGATGGTAAGTGCGCGACTCAGAAGTTTGTCCGCTGCAGAAGGAGTGGCGCAAGTGTCTAATCGAAAGGTAATGGCACAGTGCTCATCGTTGAAAGGTACGACGGCATGGTTTTCTGTTTTATGCTGTACATCACGGTCATCATTTCAGTTCCGCGATTGTGCCGCTGCTTGGGTGTCGTAGGCCTTACTGCCAGCGTTATTTCTGCCCTGTTATTCCGGAACCAGCAACTGTTTTACATTACACCCGTGTGCATGTACGGATGGTGTGTTTTCCTTGTGGGGCGATGTGCGCATGCATATGTGGGGAGGCGGTTGACGTCCTGAGTGTCCTATAGGACATTTGTTGTGGTCCGTCTGGTAGCGTGCGGTCACTGCACCGTATTGTAGAATTGAGAAAAAAAGTTATTGCCAAGCCAATTTCTCGCACAACGCAGTCAGAGATTACTGACGTCTTTATGAAATCAGGATAAATAGTTGATGTGGTACACTGTTTTTTTTTCTGAGCACCGATATTTCGACATTCGGTTAATTCTGGCATTTTCGCCGTACCCTTGACATCCGAATTACTGGCGTTTCATTTCACAGGTGTGTTCGGCTCGAGGAACGACCATCAGCCGATACCCTTCAGCCTTTATCCGTTTGCAATAGCATTGAATGTTCAAGGTAAAGGATCACCATTTGATATGTCACTCTTTGTTTTGACAGAACTGCCTTGGCTGTAATTATGCTATCAGCCTCTTAGTGCTCTTTCTTCAGGTCGCAGTAGTGCTCAGTGTCATCTGAGTGCATCTCATGAGCCGCCTACTTTTGCCGTACAAAACGTCGCTTCTGGTTGCCGAATTCTTTGGTATCATCATTTGTGCTTTGTGCCTGGTTACAGGAAAAGATAAGCCGTTAAGGAAGGATGGAGTATTATTTTAAAGAAGGCGCATCTCTGGTGTTCAGGCTCTGTTCTTAACCTAGACGCAGTTTCTTTGTTGCTTGGTTTTTACCGTTTCTGGAAAACCCTTTTCCCTCCAGATTGGTGCGGCCTTTTTTCTTCTCTAACAATTTTGATCAATGTAACTTGAGCTTCAGATGGAGACAGCTGATGAAAGAGTCTTAAGGAAACTAGATTTTTTGCATATCTGGATCCGCTAATAGGCTTACATAAAACGCTGCTGGTGCTTTGACACCCCTTTAAGAAGCTGGGCATACAGGGTGCCGTGCTGTGACACCCCTTTAAGGAGCTGGTCATACAGGGTGGCAGTACTTTTCTAATTTCACACTTTGGAAGTACCTTTGACTGAGCCTGGAATAAAAGGTGGCTCGCGAAGCGTGGAAATGCTCATTAGTGGAAATGCGGACTTCGCGCTCAGAGTGACAGCTACCTAGAGAGATGTGAGCATCCGTTCAATGCATCCTTATCAGTCGAGCCGCGCAATGTTAACGTCCCTGTCGGGTTTTTTCTACCGACGTAGCAGCCTGAAGAGAATTCTAACGAAGTATCGCCTGCGGCTAAAGCGCAGTGCCAGGGTGCTCCCGCCTTCTCGGCTCCTGTAATTTCGTGAAGAAAGGTGTTAACGAGATACGGATTACAGAATCATGCGGTACAGTCGAGACATTAATTATTCGGCGCTCCGAGAAACGAGCGCTAAGAAATTGTCTCGGATGTTTATCTAAACGCTCGAAAGCAGTCTAGTTTTCTCCCGTTGGGACAGGAGTCCAACGAGCGAGCGAAATAAATTTTGCTTTCAGGCCGGCAGGGAGGTAAGTTCACGTCACTCTATACAAACTCGTCTGTCTGCAGGAGTTCGTAGCTGCTTCCTTGTAATAATCAAACAAACGTAATAGGGTGAATTTTCAGACTGTGCGTTGTAGTAACTGCTGCTAATAAGCTGTCAAGTACGAACTTGACCTATTTATGTCTCAGATATTTAATACTCTGAGAGCCACTAGCAACCGAAAATAAAGTGCGGTTCCTGGTCTATCTTTTCTTCTTCTTGATGCGGAATGAGATATTAACTTATTAGACTGCGTTCATATGCAAAGGTGTTATAAAAAGTCTTGTGAATAGAAATCCTGGATTTTCTGATACTTGTTAAAGTGGATAAATCAGATCACACACTCAAGCTGATATTACAGACTTTACTCTGGGGGGTTTGTATTTTTTCGATCGCCTCAATTCGCACATGGCGCACGGCACACGAAGCAAAGGAAAACCACCAGAAACGTGAATCACACTTTTATAATTAGAGGTAAGAGTTT
The DNA here is from genome assembly GCA_030143305.2 of Amblyomma americanum. NCBI lineage: Eukaryota > Metazoa > Arthropoda > Arachnida > Ixodida > Ixodidae > Amblyomma > Amblyomma americanum. Next base: position 163,056 of record JARKHS020026082.1, read on the forward strand.
AGTTTCGTAGCCCCTTTTTGAGCTAAGATACTCATTTGCGTTCGTTTAGAAATCCTGACTGCCAAGGAAATTTTTTTTGCGTAAGAGCTAGGTCATTCACCTAAAGACATGAATGCAGTTGCTGTAGAATGGCGTTTAGGACTGGCCTACGCATCCTTCATGAATTACAACTAATTATACTACGCTCAACATGAACCTATCGTGTACATACGATCCTTGTCACACTTGCCTTTCGGCTTATTCAGAAATCCAGAGAATCTACATATTAACGTCGGTATCCCCAGGGAAGAATTTTTTTTTAATTTGGGGCCACAAAAGAGGGCGCTCGTTTCTTGACCGGCTCGAATACTGGTGCCCTAATTTAGAACAAGAGTCGAGTCAAGGAACTTGCAGCTGCTATTACTTCGAGATCGTCGATCATGACGCATGATGCCCTAACGCGCTTTCGACCCATCTTCGGGAACAATCCACTCTGAGAGGCACATCAGGGTACAGTGGATAGAGGCCTCGTTACAATTAAAGAAAAATGCGCTATCTAACAGTGGCATCTGATTCTGTAAGTTCAACGCAAAAAGGAGGTCAGTGCTTTGTATACTGTGTTAGTCGCAAACATATTTAAGCTAAAGCTTTCAAAGACCCAGAGTTGTTCGAGGAGGGGATTAACTTGTGCTTTTGTTTGGATATTGCATCCCTCGTGCCTTTCTATAATTCGTTAGCTTATATTTTCACCGCAACTTGCCAGGGAGTGGAAAGCACCGAAAAGTTGTATCTGAAATCCATGAAAAATAAAAAGCCAGACACAATACTGGGTGAGCACGTATTGTGTATAAAAAATGGTACCGAACAGCTGCCTCAGAAAACTCTAAAATTCATCCAGAGGACAAGTACAAAGAATTGCGAAGGGTATTCAACAAGGCTAAGCAAAGTTCGCCTAGTATTATTCATCCAGCAAACCGACACACCCATTTCTATGCTCTCAAGTGAGGACTTTTCTAATCTGTGCTATTTTTTTCCTGCCTTGACGGTCACATGCCTTCCAGCATGCGCGCATTGTGCAGCAAAGCCTAAAACGGCGTCGCTAGGCCTCTTTGTTGCTGTCGCGGTATGGTTTCAAGTATGCCTTTCAAGTAGTAGCTTCTCCAGAACATTGAGACAGCCCTCCTACTCGCACTGACAGGTCGTGGTAAAAACAGACTGAGACTGCTGGAAAAGCACGGTGCTTTGTATGCTCCCGAGCTCATAAAGCAGCGCTGGTCTTTACTGTATTTGCTCGCCTGAAGGTTCAATCCGTGGTCCTCGGAGATGAAGCGTCCTCTCATGGATGGGAACATGTTTATGTGACTGTGTATGTATTTTTGTGGGTTTTTTTAAATTCTTCGTACTTTACCCTCAGGGCATAGTGAGGGCACAGGCCCTCGCTTGTATAATTGCGTGTGTGTGTTTGCAGGTATCTCAGGTTGCTGTAGCAAGACAAGCAGAAGAAAGACTGAGCGTCTGGAACATAGGAAGAAAGATGCCGCAGCGTTCCACTTCGCTGTGTGATCATGGAACATTCCGTGTATGAAAGGATCCTTTGTAAAGCTTCTTGAACGGGCTAGCATCAGATTAAACAACGCTTCAAACGCAGCCCGTGAGTTCGTATGACCATGCAATCGCAACGGCGATTGGAGGTATCTTTGTTTGGTTGTTTGGAGGTTGCTGTTTTGGAGGTTGTTTTGTTTGGTTTCTTTGTGTCTTTTAAGTACGAAGAAAGTTTAATTAAATGATTTCCTGGAATTGTGTGTTTCTTTTTTAAGGCCGAGCTTAGCGTTCTCGTACGCGCCGCCTTCAGTGAAGTTATCCGGGTGGATGAGAGCACAAAACGTCTTAGCAAGGAGATATTATCTACTGTTTTTAATGACTGCTGATCTTCTTGACACTCTGAGTCCACATCGCTGTTCAATCAAAGAAAATGTTTCGCCAAGAAGGTTTCAAACATGCACTGTTTGGTCACTATTTTCTACAGCAGTCGCAACTGAGCTGCGGACAATTACGGACAGTGTGACCAAGTGGAGCGAGTACCAATGACGACGGAATAGAATGAGTGAATGCATTATTTTGTACGGCCGCCTGGAGCTCAGGCTTCACCGTTTACGCTGCTAAAATTAAACCTTACATTTGGCAATAATTAAAAAATGGGATTGATTACTTTCGAAACGCTGCTTGGGTGAAGAATACATTGAACGTAGCCGCCACAGGTGACGGCTACTTTGACGAAAACCTCGCACACGAAGCCATGTTCACAGGACACGCTCTAGTGCCAAGCTGATGATTATAGTAATAGGGGCTTGATGGTTGCCATCTCGCTTTCAGCAACCGTTTTCCAAAGCTATACCATTAAGAAGACTTCCGGGGATCAGGAATTCGACATAGCAGCTTCGGTTGGTGCGTTCAGATTTGTGTACCGGCAAACAGCACTTTTCCAAACATCGTTTCACTCTACAAGTATTATTTCCACCTACACTGAAGCGATTTCCTCTAAGCACATTATTCTGGTGAAACAGGGTTCTACTTGAAAAGAAAGACCTCTAGACAAACTCTGATAACTCAAAATATTACGGTCGGGATAATTTTATTTTCTTGGTTTCTCATGGTGTGCGGTCTTTGCTATTTGTCTTCAGACTAAGAGAACGCAGTGATAGTGTCCGGCGCTTACTGTCGGTTGGATTGTCGGACACAAAGAGCTGCAGTGCAGAGATCAAGCAGAGAAACAAAACGAAGCATCGCACGCGAATGCAAAGTGCATGCGCCATTAACAATGCGGGTAACAGGAAATGAAGCACACCCATTATGAAGCCAGAGTTCGAGAATTTGCTGATACTTCTAGTGCTTACCTTGTAAAGTGTCGCTGTAGATAAGAAGGGAACACAGAATAAAAGAAAAGTTCTACTGTTGCTGATCATAACTGATCTAGGGATTATAAATGTCCACTAGAATAGCTGTTTACGTAAAAGGTTTTGCGCATGGAAATAAGTGCCAGCGGGTGTCTGTCGCTTTCAGTAAAATAAAACTAAACGTACAAGTAAATTCACAGCTTTGTATGAAAAAGCTGCTATTTGAAAAACACCATTTTGACTTTCCGTTTATGAAAAACTTTAGCGGTTGCACTGCTCCATGGCAAATCATTACGGGCGCTTACCGTTTCCATTTTTTAGGACGCATGAACGCGCATTAAAGTGAGAGAATGTTTTTCAGTTAGACTCATGAAAGAGTGAATTATAAACAATGGTAGTGCAATCATGCGCTGAGCGAAGATGCGCGGCCGACTGAGATTTGTCAACGTCACTTTTATCGTCAGGTCTTGTGGGTGTTTAAAGTCTGGTGTTTACGATTTTTTTTTCCATTTGTGAGTATTTGTCATTGCTGCGACAAAAGGCGCGCTTATAATGCGGCAGTTTCGGCGTGCTGGAAAGCGCAGGTTGAAGTCCGACTCTTGAGTTTGTCGACGTCAGTTCCGCTGTGAATTCGACCTGCGGAAAGCCCAGGCGCTCTAACGGGGCACAGCTGCTCCAACTGGAGAAGTGTATATTAGACGTTATTGGCCCCCGTTTTGAATCGAGGCGGTGGAGTGTACCGCCTTTTCTAGCAATAAAGGGCTGCTTTATTTATTTCGTAATTTTTTTAATTCTCTCTTCTCGTAATTTAAATCCTATTCTGGTGCTTTCCCAGACTGCCATAACGCTCTACTGCCATAGGAAGTTTTCATGCTTTGCCATCGAATCAATGTACTTTACGACTTCTTCTTGTCTGACAATAAAGAATAGTGCAACATCTTTTCCCCATGCATCGCATCTATCGAAGAACCGCTATTATTCAGTCCAATTGTCACTAACCATACGAAGAAACTTGTTGCACATTTTTTGTTTTCCTTGAGCGTTATCCGCGTTTCGCCGTATGAGTTGTTTGACTTTTCCTCTTACTATTACTTCTTTTATTTTGTTTCATTAAAATGTTAAATACAATGTGCACCTGCTATTTCATGTACGCAAACCCTAAGGGTGATGCCATAAATAAAAACATAGAAGCTATTTATACGTCGCAATCTATGTTATTTAATTTATGTGATGGTTCGTGCAATATTAACACTTCTTTTACGCCAAAGGCACTCTAGCCTTTTCCTGGCCATCTGTTGTGAATTTACAGACCAATGAAGAGAGAGCGTAGACCAGTGCGGTGGCGCCCGCGCCTGCCACGAATAGCAGAAACAACCGATTTTGTGGCGTTTGGAGCGACGCCGACAGCCTTAATTATTTTGCACACGTGGGGTGTAATTTAACGGTGCGTACGCTTATACTGCTCTTAATGAAAGACTCCGCATCAGGATGCTTCCTGCTGACCCCCACCCATCTCATTCTAAATATACAACGCACTTGATCTGCTCATTTCCCAGTCAACAGTGGAAACGAGCCAGACCACGTAACTCAACCGGCCTCGGTAGTATTGAATGCTTGTCATAATAAAAATCCAATTCAAAGCACACGTTAGTATCACCTTCAAGCCAAGCTTCATACAAGGCTGCGCGCTTTAGGATGTTCGTATTAATTGATAGTTTTGGGTGCACAATTCTTAGTAAATGACACAAATTTTCTATTTAGATGTTGTTTCGTTGGCCTGGGGAGGAGACAGGAAAAGTAAAGGCAAATAGAGTACGGAGGACTAAGAAACAAAGGTGAGAGGATTCATAAGAAAATTCTTATTTTATTTCAGGCTCAAAGAGCGCTCTTTTCATGGTGCTCACGTGAGCACTATTGCAGGAAATTTATAGCCGAAGACTACAACCCACCATCCCGCTCTTTACGCGAGAAGCTGCCTTTCTTGAGTGTTCATCAATCCCAGTAGCCCTAACCACCTGTCCCCAAGCCCGATGACAGGCCACGCACAAGAATAAAAACTCATTCATGCTTACGCTGTTAGTTGCTGCCCCCTCATTGGTTGCGGAGTGTTCAAGCAACTTTTCGGGTATTTCACAACATCGAAGGGCCTCCCCGACTACGCTATTTATTCCATCCCCCGCTTTTCTTTGTCTATTTGGTGTCGTCCTTATGTACAAAAGGTATACTATAAAACAAAAAGTTTTTTATCACATAGCAAAACTGCAAATAGCAACAGACACGGTGCTACGTGCGGATTTTTTCACATTATTATCGACCTTTGTATGCCTGTCTCTTGCAAGAGGAAAACGGACCCGTATTTTGCTATAGGTTTCCACAATCGCACCCTGCACTTGAAATGTCCACTCTATTGTTATCGCTGTCTCACATTTTCTATGTTCGTTCACTTTTGTATAATCACATGCACACAGTAATGTTAATATACACTTTGTCAATTTAGCTTTTAGATCATTTCTCAACCATAACTGGTTCAAACTTCTTGTGACTTTTTTTCGGATTGACAACCACAGCATTCCAGAATCTTTATTTTAACAGGTATCAGATATGTGTGAATCAGTGCCTCTTTTTTCGAAAGATTAAAAATATTTTAGCATACATTCTGTCCCTTCCTGAAAGGCCCGAATTTGCAAAACTGCCGAAACTTCCCAGCAGAATGACATGCGCGCTGAAAAAGCGTGCAGCATGCAAGAAGCACTGAACAGAGTGCCTATATCACGAAGTGTCATCGCTTTAGATCCGACACACTGACACAGGTATTCGAAACACTACTTTAAACTCCTGCTTTCAATAAGATACAGGTACTTCTTCGCAGAGTGAATACGAGCATTAGCGTTTCTTCGAGGTTACACCCCCACAGCTGTCGGACAAGCGTAAGTAATGCTCGTATAAGTGCCTCCACCACCCTATTAAAGAACATTATTATGAAAGTAAAAAATTGTACGTGAACTGATCCTGTTTTATTCTCGAAATGTATGTACAAGATGGTTGAGGCCTTTATTTAAAACTCACGGTTAAAAACGATCAAACTGTGTGCAGCGCACCGCAGTTTCAGTGCATTTGGGTTACTGCAAGAAGCACGTCACTAAATTCATTCATATGTATATATGCAAAGAAGCATGACACGAAACATGCAACCGCTAAAACATTTGTCGGGACATCAGCTAAGATGCATGCAGCACGAGCAGTAAATTTCATTCTTTGTCCCTTGTCGCACACAACACCGCAAAAACTCAGCAGCTGACAAACAAACGAGCATCATTTAACTTAATAAAAGTATCCAGTAGCTCGCAGTGACTCTCTGCTACGTCTGTCCACTGAAAGCCATCGCCCGGAAAACTATCAGGGAAGAGCACTCTGCGCTCCTCGAATCGACCTCAAGGTCCCTGCGTATGAAGCAGTGAAGTAAAATTGACGTCCAAAAAAAAGAAAGAGCTGAAAGGTAGCTTTGAGACCCAAAACAGGGTACGCCCACTACGGAAGACTAAGCGTGTCGTGTGCAAAGTAACGAAACACACTTTTACAGAAATTGTGCCCCAGGTCAACGCTATGTAAAAAAAAGACCACCAGAAAAGGAAAAAAAAGAGGAAGAAAATATTTTTTACACTTGTAAGAATGGCTTGTATTTTGTATTTGAATGTATAATCGCAATATAGCAGAAAAAACTCAGAACGGATGCTTTATTTTCTTCGGTTTTATTCTTTCCGAATTTTCTAGTAGCATTTTTGTTAGCTTTGCTAAAAAATATGCATATGGATGCTCACACCGCGCCAGCTAGTCCTCATTGCGTCACTTACACGGAAATATGCAATTGGAGTGTGCTCAGGCAGACGCACCAACATGACTACTATACTACTATGTCGACCACTTCGCAAAGTTCGCCGTGGCCAGGCCTACTACGGCGGCAAACCTTCCATGCTTTTGCGTTGCGGTCGTGTCGTAATCATGTCAATTGAGCGCAACGCAATGATACGGACACGGGAGCACACAGGAAGCACAGACACTACAAAATACACACTGTAATTTTTCGTGTCATAGTCGTCTTCGTACCTTTTGCAGTGATTAGTTAGTTTCCTGTTAACATTCACGATAACTTCATTTTGTACAAGCCTCTGATAAAAAAGACAGTGAAAAAAAAAGTTCTTCACAAACCAAAGTGGGAGTACGCGGCCAAGATTATTCTGGTGCTTCCTCTTTTGAAACAAAGGTAACATTTTGACGCAGAGCGAGTGAAGACATAAAGCCTCTCGGCTAAATGAGACAGAATAGGATAACAAAAAACCTAGTTGTCAAGCTTTTTCAGGAGAAGGCACTTCAAATACAACAATTCTACGTCAAATCTCGCAATTGTCTCCGTGCCAGTCCCCGCACCCGGAGCAGTTCGATAAAACATGCCACTGCCACTTAACCGCCGACGTATCTCTAGCATTGCTCAAGTGAAGCACTCCGCTCGCAACAGCAACAGAGCTCACATTCAGTCCTGTGCAGCAGGCGAGAACACTAACAAGATAGATGCGAACTGCCGATATCCAAGGACGACTAAGAACCCTCCGGCTCTCAGAAAAGGGGCATTGTTAGGATGCGCACGAAAGCGCATAAGCCGTACTGGAAATAAGAAGAAACAGGGACGAAAGAAGAGGCACTGTCAAAGAGAAAGAGTGTTGCTGACGGCGCACGTGCGCAGATTGGAAACGTCGATTCGATATTGAGCGTGTCTCTCGTGGAAAAAGGGAGGGAACGATAAAAATTTACATATTGTCTCGGGTCCGGGTCGGCCTGAAGCTACAACCAGGCAAGGTGTGTTGGGTGGCTAATGTGAGTCAAGAAATGAAGAAAGGAATTTTCGCAGTAACTGTCTCACTTCTCGGTGGACACCTCAACCGCTCCGTAGGTGCACGGAGGAAGGTGGGAGTGAAAGAAGAGAGAAAGGGGCGCCGTAGTGGAGGGCTCCGAAACAATTTCGGCCACCTGGGGATCTTGAACATGCACGGACCACCATGTAGAAGCGGCCAAAGTGTTCGGCGCAGTGGAGGAGAAGCTGCGGCCCACTCTCTCATGAAAATTGCCTTTGAAGGGGGGGGGGGGGGGGGGGGGGAAGAAAGAGAAGAAAAGAGAATGAAGGATAGGTAGGAGTACGAACGTGGCGAAAGTGGCAGTGCTTCTGAATTCCTCTCAAAAGGAGGCAAGGGATGTAGTGGTTTGTGCAGGAGGTAGGGCTGTGGCTGAGCGGTACGTGAGCAGGAGCATGGGTAGTGCCGACGCAGCCATCAGCGGTCAGTGGACAGAGCGGTCGAGTACGTAATCGTCTTTGATGTCACGGGTGTTTCATGCAGGTTGACAGGCGTTCGCAAGGTGTCGATTAACTGCGAAATATCCGACGCTTAGACAAATCTAAAAAAAAACTTCTTTATCCTAAAGGTCTTCTAATTTCGAAGTCAAGCTACTGTTTCGGATAAATAATAAGGCGGTCATTGCACATAAGCGTACATTCGAACGCAGCCATACTATCGGTAGGAAGGAAATACACCGCGTTGCATATATGTCAGAAAGCATAAGCTCTTCACAAGTATTCGCGCCGGCGCCGCATTCAAAATCACAACGATAATAAGGGCGAGGCGACTCTATCTTTAGCACGTAAAACAATCATGTATGTACTCTGAGGCATTGAAAACTTACCGGCCTCAGTAAGGGCGCGAACACATTCACTTATCCCGTGTCTTTTGGACTTCAGTGGGTGCAATTCATCGACACGCTGCATTTCCTTCAGTTAAGGGAATGCAGCAGAGAAAGTCGGTTAACAATCACTCAAACGAAGCTACGCCTCTTAACCGTAGTGAACCAACTGTGCTGTCGTACAGGCGCGTCAAGCGCATGGTTTCCTGTAGGCTTTTACCCGAAAAACTTCGCCAGTGCTAGGGCGTTTCAGGCACAAGGATCGCTAACGTGAAACTCAAACATTCTATGACGACGTTGGATGCAGCTAAATTCGAGGGGGGGAACCCGGTTGGAACTTTGGAGTTCAGCTCAAATGTCACGCACATGTGTAAAGGAGTTAAACGCGCGACATTGGCGGCTAAAAGAACTTTTTTGCGTGTTCGCGCTAATGCTTTCGAGAAACCTCTAAATTTCCTATAAACGTCTGACAGCGAAGTCAGCCATTTTGGAAATCACTATGTGTCAATTTTCTGGCCTGTTCTTCAGGTGCAAACTTTGAGCTGCGCCTACAGATTACACTGCGCGTGAAAACCACTTATTATTTGTTAAAAATAACCTCGCATTTATATCACGAGTAACATTTCTATCAATAATGTGTGTTTAAATTTGAAATCGCAGATCATCCAATTGGTGCGTATGACATGCCAAACTTGTAAAAACAGCGCGAAAAGTGAGGACAAGAGAAATACACTCTTACGAACAAGACAGGCGGAGTTTCTAAGCAAATCTGTCTTTCCATCGTCCTTTTTTTTTACGCTGTTTCTAAAATGTCAACATAGGTGTTGCTGGCGTAACACGACACGTTACACGTGTCGTGTTACGCCGTTAACATTGGCGCCGACTGCGGCGCTGAACGCAGGAACGTGCGCCCAGGAGCTGCTCTCTAATGTTCTTCAACAGGTGCCTTCATATCGTGAATAACAGCAAGCCCCACATCAATAATAAAGTTCTCAAAATTATTGTGAGCCGCAGTAGCTACTTCTGGATTGTCATAAGAAACGACTTTTAGAGAAAATCCTTTCGTTCCCCCCTAGTATTTTCATAATCAGAAGTATATGCACATAATTTTTATCCAAGACGCGATTTTTGGGAATCTGAATTTAATTCCGCCCACCACCGATAGGGCTGCAGCTAACAATAAGCGTCATATGTTTACGATCACAAAAACTCTAATCCCGTATCACTGAGCCTTACTTTGGGAACTCTGGGCTGGTTTGGCTACTGATTTCAAAGATGCCCATTGCCACAATTACTTACACACATCTTAAGTAGCGTCTAACAAAAGACTTTGGCCGCCGCGGTGGCTCAGTGGTTATAGTGCTCGGCTGCTGACCCTAAAGACGCGGGTTCGATTTCGAGGGAGGCGAAATTTTAGAGAGCACCGGAGAGTCAGTGTCTAGGCGACTGCGTTTAGCACCGCTACTTTCAGAGCCCGTCAGAAAAAGAAAACCTAACCCAATGATGCTTGTGAGCTACCATAGAAAGAAAGCGCCGAACGTTTTCCTGAAGGCACGTAGTGTTTTTTCTTAGCGAACCTCTTCGCTAAGAAGCGAAATCAGTTAGCCAAGACAAGTGTCCACAATTCGTATACTAGCGCTACAAAGAGAATGCATACTGCTAAAAGAAAAATATGTCATTTTCCCTGAGCTGCTGCGTAAAATAAAAAATAAACCATACCGTTAGCTGATACCGTGAACTACAGTGAACGAACCGACAAATACTCCCAGTTTATTTGCCTGCTTTCGGCTTTCTGGGACACAGAAAGGAAAGAATGGATCTCACGTGCCATAGCCATTCATCAGGGTGACATGCCCCAGTGCTGTAAGCGACAGGCAAGGTTTAATTCTCTGCAGTAGCGTCGGCCTAGATTAGGAGGAATAGTTCCTTCCCGCAGTATCCTGCAAGTTCATTTGCAAAAGCCGCACGTTTCTCTCCTTTATACCATGCGTTGAACATTAGACGCATAGTTATGCGACTGCTTTATGCGCAATAATGGAATAGGGTTCGTAGCATATGCTGATATAGATTCTGAGCGAGCAAGGCATATTATGCTGGTCATGTACCCGTACTTCCACGGTTTGGGCTGTATAGTCAGTTGACTGTTAATGCGTTATACGCACGAAATTGTGGTTTCGAACTTCTGGCACTAAGAAGCTTTCTTTATCTAAAGGAAAGCGCCCTGTAACTTGTGGAAACAGCTATGTTGATAAAGCCAAAGGAATCATAAAATATTAACAATGAGCTTACAGTGCTGAAAACACCACTATTTCTTTTAGAAATAAACAAAAAGGAGTGAACACTTACATAGCCACTTTTCTCGCCTCTGGTTGCTCTTTTGAGCATTAGATTTGAATATCATGGGTTCAAACCAGTTATGTTTGTGCAAGCAGTGAAGATCGTAGACTAGACTAGGCGACGCGCAAAAAAAAATGGGTGTAATTGAAATTTGATAACTTTTTAGGGACGTTTTTATCCGTGGCTTATAGCATTCTTGACACTCGCGTTGCTATAGCAGACAACTGCTGGTCTTACGTTTACGGGCGCAATACCGATATTAGAGATTCAATTATGGTTTGGTTTACTTAGGTTTGGTTTATGGTTTACAGGGGGGGGGGGGGGGGGGAGAGGGGGTCCCAAACCGATTCAGGCTATGAAGGACGCTGTAGTGAAGGGCTCCGGAAATTTCGACCACCTGGGGTTCTTTAACGTGCGCCTGGCATTGCACAGTACACGAGCCTCTAGAATTTCCCGTCCATCGAAATTCGACTCCCGTGGCCGGAACCGAACCCGCATCTTTCGGGTCAGCAGCCGAGCGCTATAACCACTGAGCCACCACGGCGCCGATTTATTTAGGTGGAATGTGATTTGTGCATAACAAAAAAAGACGTGAGATTTTTCACGCCATTTAGGTAGCCCAGCCTGAACACTGGAACATGGACGGACAGAGACAAACAGAAGACCTCTCCGTACTTGGTTTCTTAAGGAGGGGAGATGCCGGGTTTCGTCCCAGTTCAAGGCACCGTCTTTGTGAAAAGCGACCAAACAACGCGGTTTTCTTCTTAACCATGTTACGGTGCCCTTATGGGACCACTTACGCTCTAAATGTGTGCATGGTAAGGAGAACCCCTGTCCTCACTTTTCGACGCCTTTTGATGTTTAGGGGTGCCTTGAGGGCTCCACAATCCAGCTGCGGAGCACGTCCCGCTATCTGGTTACTTTTGGCAAACACTGTCTGTGCGTATGACAAGAAAACTTAATAATAAGTCTTGTGTGCACAAAAATGCATAAGCAATGCTTTAGGATGTATGAATTTTCGTTCATGATTCTGCATGCTCACAACCGGGGCATTCATCCTCTAGACACTCAAGAACCAGCCCGGTCTACCACATCAGAACCGCTACATGGCGTTCTTTTTTCTCCCTTCTTTCGTACAAGCAACCCTTTTTACAGGAGCATGAAATTTTTTCTCATTTTAGTCGACTTGAGGTGACAGGGCAAAATCCTCAACTGCTTCAGTTATGATAACCACCTACACATTATTGGGAACCTACGCTTTCACATATGCCTTGGCGCCTATGTTCCTGCCACTCGCGTTTCTGGATAATGTCGGCGTTAACCCGACGACGCCTTTCTGCCGACTGGCGCCACTTTCTGAGGTAATTTTAACATTTCACTTTTACAACCACAGGTGAATAGTTTCAGAGACAGCGTTTTGTACATTACATGCTCCTGAAAAAAAAATTCAGGACGATTAAGCATCGCGTGTAAGAATGGAACACGACAGCGTGTTGAAGCACTGCCAAGATATTACTCATGTACGCATCAGTACACAAAGACACTCCGAGAACTCAAAGACCACAACGCATTCACTTGGTCCACTTTATTCAGGTCAAACCAACGAGCCTTTGTAGCATGCTTACATTTATCTTTTCGGCACTATTTCTATGTAATAAAGAAAAAAAAAGATCCTTCGTAGCGTGTCCGTCGCGTGTTCACCTTACAATCTGATAGACGTGGGTTCGGTTCCCCGTATCTCCACAACATTTTTTTTTATTTCGCGGTTCTCGTGTTACAACGTAAAAAACGCCGACACCGCCTTTTCTGCGACACGAGCTCCTTAAGGGTGTCGCGTTAAAACCATCTTGTTTCTGGAACGACATCCCGCAGTTCCAAAGTCCATAGATATCATTCCTTATGCAGATATACCGCTACTTTCAAGCATTTCTGGAGAGCAGCTAATAAAAGTTTGACTTGATTGTTGCTCTCGAAATTTTGTTGCGTATTCAAGTAATATTACTACGTTAAATTACGTTTTTCCCTCTTCGCAAGCGCCGTTCTCTCGCATAAATGCTCCCTGTACAAACAAAATAATTTGCACCTTTACCGATGTAACATATTTTGCACTGTCTTTAAAATACATAAGTTCAGCTGTCAAGCCAAGTATTTTCGACTAGCCATCTAACCGGTTTCGCAGCCTGGACCTGAAACGAATCTTCTGTTTCAACTAAATTCTCTGTTCGAAACTACACGGCAGCGCTGTAGTGGACGGATTGACTTTCGTTATCGCAGAACAAATTTCTGTTGCCAATATCAGGTAGAGGCCACACTGGTGGAGGCCACAATTCACGCTTACATGAGAGTCTATGGGTTCATCGCAGCGAGTTCGCAAGCATCCTTTTCTTTTTTTATGCCCAAAAGTGATATGTACATTTAACGATGCCGACCTCAAATCAAGGCATACCTAAAGACGAATTTGTGTGGTTGGCATCGTTATTAAGTGCCTTCCATTGCTCATACTAGCGTGACTTTCGGAGAATAACTTCCTCAGGCATTTAAAGAAATTTCCTCTTTAAATACTTTTATTTTTAATTTCGTTTTATGTGAAGCCAAGTTCATACATATTGCATGACCACATACAAGACGTGTGGAGCAAAGTACAACAGTCAATAAAAGGAAGTAATCATACGGAATAAAACAAAAAACAAGTTATTTATGAAAGCTAAAAAAATCTCGCCATTATATAGTTTTTGTTCTTTTCAACTGAAATCTAGAATGGCTGCACAGCACTAAAAATTTCTGAACTCTGAGAACATCACGACACTTAAACGTTTGCACTATGCACCACATCTTACTCCGCGACACAACCCGCTTAAGGGTAATGTGCTTGAGCATAGTGCAAAAAAAATGCAAGCTCTCTCAATAATAACATATAAAAAACGCACTCGAAGATCACTAGACACGGCATGTCATTCTGGGGAGTGCTTCTGCGCAGCAGAGAGCTTTGGGTGTGATAGTGGAGCTCGCGAAAGAGCTTTCGACAAGAATGAAGAGAGCTTTGAGTGGAAAACTTTGCGATGTCTTGAAGACCTTACCGTTAAGTGGCAGTTGTTGATGACCTTCGTGCCAGTGCTCGTCACTGGCTCACCGAAAAGCATCCTGGTCTCAAAGACGGAAATCGTTGTCTCCGCGATATCTCTTAGAAAGAATGTGCTTTTCAAACCTACTCTCAGGCTACCACAGGACTATTACTTAAAGTATGCTCGTAAAGTACGCTCCTAACGGACAGTTTCGGCCTCGAAATGGTGTAATGGCGCTCGCTCAACCTCGTGGAGGATTCCTGCTTGCAACGGCAGTGAAGCGATCATATAGCAAAAGAGGGCATGACTTCAGCAATGAGCGGCGAGTGCTTTGGGTTCCCAAGGAACCGTAACGGGCCCCAATCATTCTCACACGTGCCGTTCATGCCGCTATCCGCAAGCCACGTGTGTGCAATTTGCCCGCCGTGAGTTGAGGCCGTCATTGGCTCATTTCATCGCATAAAAGTGGCTTCGCTGGAATGTGACGGCATTTTTCCTGTCTTCTCATCTGAAATTACTCACGGCTGATACAAGGCTTATCTTCTATCCGCTTAACTGTCCATATGCAGTCAAGGCGCTCTAAGCTGGCACTGACGAGCGATCCGTTATTCTGGAAAGCCTGGCTGGAGCCCTTTTTCACCCGCTTCCCTCAAACGCAACACGGACGAGCAGTCAGCGCCAACTCGACGTCGCAGTTCATACTCTGGAAAAATTAGTTTCGTTTTTCGCGCAGAAAAGCGAATGAGCTGAGTGTCATGTCCTTCACATTATGCACACACCGTGGAGTCTTAAAAGAAAAAGAAAATGCAGCTATAAAATTTTAACTTCGGCTTGTGTCAAAAGAATCAAGGAGAAAAAAAATTTCGAGAAGTGACTGCTGCTATCGGCGCATATTTTTTTTCGCAGTTTTATTATTGATGTTTTTTTCTGCACGCTGACAACTCTCGAAGACGTAGCTTCGATTACAGCGACTTCTCGGCTTCAAGTCTTGGTAAAGGTTTTGTAACTGCACCAGAATAATTGATGATTTTCTCCAGAAATGAAAAAAATACAGCACTTGGACCCGAAAAGCTTGCTTGTTGAAAGGACGCGATCAAGTATGTAATTAAGAGCTGCGCTCATTTTTCATATAAGTGCAGTTTGACAGCTGCAGTGATCCGAAAGTATTAAAATTTATCGACAAAGTTTAGGACATTTTTTGAACAAATTAATCTCTGCTTACCTAAACGGGCGCGTAATATATCCGCTTATTCAAAGAAAACACGATCGCAGCACCTTCAGCGATGTTCTGATAGCTTCACGTTTCTCCGTTTTGTGGCAAGACATTTCTGGACGAAACATACGAGTCAGTAGTCGACGGCGCAGCTCACAATACACCCTGCGTCGCTGTCAGACAATCATTAACAGAAACCTCTATGGACGCATTGCAGCCCCTTTTTGAAAAGAACCCGGAATGCCGAAGACACTTCGATAAAAGCAATGAAATGCATCCCTCTAACAAAGTTTTATGCTCAGGTCTTCATTTCATTTCCTAGCTCTGCGATTACATTGCATTTTTGGTTTAGACAATGAAAAAAATAAAAAACAGCCGTTGTGTATGTCTTCTTCCAGTCCGACCGGGTTGACTAACGCATCCGGAGAAATCATTTATAAGCATGAAACAACCTCTGGACCAACAGAAATGCGTGTCCAAAAGTGTAAGGTATCTCTAGTCAAGTGAACTTTTGTCATGAATGCGATTATGCGAAGCGATACAGTCCCTGTGTGTAGAAGACCAAGTCAAAATGAATGTTGCTGAAAGGTGGGAATTCATGGCTGCGATCACATCGAACCTCCGTTAGCTCACCCGCACATGTTTTCTTCTCGCCAGTCGCGGGCACACCCACAGGTTCGATTGCCGACTGTTTGTTCCCTGGTCCCCCACAGTGCAGGGTAGCTCCAAAGTTGGTAGCTACTTCTTTCAAGATTTCATTTGGCTTCTCTTTTCTAGCACGCCACGCTTTGCTAGAACCGACATGCTAGGCCAAGCGCTTCGCAATTAAGGAAAGGTCTGTAATTTGCCATACGTATGTTCACGAGGCGGCACAGTGCTATACCTGTGGCAGTAGTTGCAGTGGCTGTGACGCATGGTGACTTGGTATTTATGACCAGAACGCATTTTATGCTCTTAAGTTGCCCGCGGCGTGTGTATCAGTCGAGGTGGCCAGCGAAAAAAAAAGCCGTTGATTGCTGAACGTACCATGCTTTTATAGCCGAAGGGGTTATGGCAAACAAAGCGCGTATCTAATCTAGACAGGCGCGATGAACGGCAGCGCCAGGCATGACACGTTCGTCATTCCAGATACATCTTTCCTTCAGTGGAGAATAGATGCCAAGTACTTGGTTGAAATTGCGGTCGTACCTCAGGCACTGCGGTGGTCTTCTATCTATCGTAGATCGGCGCAATGGAAGAGCCTGCGGAGCCGTTGAGCTCACAGGCGGTCCGGTCGTAGTCACCGGTGGCGCCTGCGGAATGTTCCCGGAGCTCACAGGCGACTCCAGTTGCAGCGGGTACCGTGGGTTCCAGTGCTTCACTCGCTCGTTCGCTATCCGGGTCGTCGCGTTCGGAGGCTTCTTTCTGTAACAGCTCACCAGTTGGAAGCAGATGCTGTCTGTTGTGAAGTAGCACTCTTCTCCTCGGTAAGTACTCGATATGACCTGCGTGCAACTGCTCCGGTAACTTGAGCTCGGCGATTCCCTATCTTTCCCGTTACTCTCACCACATCCCCGGTTTCGAGAGGTGGTAGCATTCTTCCCCTAGAGGCTGCCTGGGCTCGTTTGAATACCGGTATTCTTGGCTGCTGCCTGAAGTCTGGGAGCAGAGTGCGAAGCCTCCTGCTCTGCAAGAGTTCACCAGGGGAGCGGCCATCTTCGAGCGGAGTGGATCTGTAGCTGAGCAACCCGAGCCAGAAGTCTTCCTTTGTTTCTTTCGTTTTCATTAGGATTCTTTTCACAATATGAACCTCGGCGAGTCCATTCTCGGCGAGTCCATTCGATCGCGGGAGCTCTGGGCTCGACGTGACGCGGTTGAAGTCGTACCTGGATGCAAAGAGAGCAAATTCACAAGACGAAAACTGAGGACCATTGTCCATGTGGACTGGGGGGGAAATCCGACTGTGCGGCCTGCCCGTGGCCCCCCCTGCCACCGGATACGGGCCGGTGTAGTTTCGGCTACTAGGCTTTGTTCCGGTGCAACGCACAGCGGTGGGGATGGGCTGGCCGGGGCCCGTCCTCTGGGGATGCAAAACCCCATGGGAGTGGCAGCGACTCCCAAGCGACTGAGTGGGCCAGTCACGCACGTGAGGTCCGATGCCTGTGCGGAGGCAGGCCTGGTTTCATAATCAAGTTGGACTCACGGAATTGGGCTCAAAAAGTGCTCTAAAATCAAAAGGCCTCTGCACGCGGGGGCGTGCGTGGCTACCGGCTGGCGCGTCGGTTTCTGGCCACGGAGAGGCCAGGTCCGCGCGGGGGTTTCCAGCAGAAGGGCTCCTTGGGAGCGATGTCCTCGGGGAAGCAGCCAGGGATGGCTGACCGCGGGGCCGTGAGGCTAGAGCGCGGGACGCCGAGGTAAGGGGGACCTTAGTAGGACCGATGCAAAAACCGTCGATGTTGTGGAGTAGCGGTGGAGTAGGCCCGGGTTATCTCGCCCTCGGCCAGGTTCTTGGTTTGTGGCCCGGTCAGCCCGGCCCTGAACACTCCCTCCTCAGTAGGTGTGGAGCAAGCCAGGGGAGGAAATAAGTGCAAGGTTGGTTGGTTGGAAGCACAGGAGGGTCCCTGGGAGTCTAATTCCATTGGCTGGATCCACCACACATACTTCCGGAGTCTGAAAAGCCGCGAAAAACACTTGACGGTTAGTAGCTGGGAGCGGGACGCCAGTCCGAACCGGACCCATGAAAGTCGTGGAGGAGCCCGAGGCAGCTGCCCCGGGTTAGGATTCCCTGTCTCCGAGTCGGAGCTATTGCGTCGTTGGGTGGTCGGGCATCCCGTGAGTGGAGCCGCACCATTGGACAACATCGACGCCCTGCCTGTCCTGGCCAGACAGGAGTCGAGCGATGATAAAATGAGGGTCAATATCTCGCTGTCCCCATTCCCATCACATTACCCATAACCCTTCCCTCAGTCCCATTCCCACAACCTATGTCCCACCCCCTCCGCTACGTCCCAGGGGAGATCAGGGGAGTCTCCCCGGGCCCGCTCCCCCGGCTGTGGGTCGCTTAGTAGCATTACCCCATTTTTTTATTTTCCCACCTTCGGGTGGCAAAAGCACAACATTGCCTTCGGGCCTTTTCATTTATATTACGATTGGGTTAAGCCTGTGATACTTTAGTGGTACAGGCAGGAGCTTATTGGTTTACGTTTTTTTTATGGCAGCTCCACCATACTCTTTGTCCATGTGGACTTCTATTGGAATGCCATATCTATGTCCTTGCGTCTTGGGATCTGATAATGCTCTCGCTGTATGCACTCGTCGATATTTCTAGGACCCATGCAAACGCGTATTTTCAGGTCTTTTTTCCGCACGATAACCAAAAGGCTCACCCTGTGTGTCGGTTTTTGGACACTCTCAATGATGCCACTTCGCTCCATGTGCTCCAGCTTCTCCTTCAAAGGCTCCCTCAGCGCCAAGGGCACACATCGATCTGGCTGGACAACTGGCGTCGCATCCTTGCGTAGGACCATTTTGTGCTGGCGACTCACACAGCCGGTTCCCTGAAAAAGCAGGCGGAATTCGGTCAGAACGTCCTCACTGCTGCCGGCTGCGGTGCTTCCTTCTTTTACAGCGTCTATTGCACGCGACACCAGACCGAGGGACTCGCATGTTTGAAGTCCCAGTATAGCTTGGTTGCCCTTTTGTAGCGATAGCTACATTACGGTAGCATTTCGAGCCTTCAGCGTGGCTGGTCACGTGGTGTGGAGCAGCTGCCTATGGCGCGGCGCCGTGGCTGATCACGTGGTTGGTCACGTGACCAGCCAAGTGGCGCGGAGCAGCTGCTGCCGCCAGCGGCGCGGCACGCCGGCGAAACCGAGCTGCCACAGCTGTTCGCATGCGCCGTGTCAAGTAGGACGAATATGAAAAGGGAACACCCAGCGAAGCGGAGCAGCGAAAGACTGACTTTGCAGTTCAACTGAGCAAGTTCCACTCGGCCAGCTGCAGCTATAGCGTCACTCCAGGTTTAATCATAGAAATTGACGACCTTAGACCTGCCGTTCATGGTCACTAGTAGCCTTGCCATACGGAAATGTCGAATGACACCACCGCTTTATGATCGGAGCACCGAAGAGCTCGGTTTTAAATCTGCTGACGTCTTGCATCGTCGGTAGAGAGAAGGGCAGCAAGTTTGCCTGAGATCCCGTATCCAGTTTGAAGTTAACCATCTGGTCAGCCACTTTCGCATGCACTACCCAGTCCGCTCTGGCATCGATGCTCGAGACTGCTACATCGAGAATTCCGAAGCTGTCTTGCTCCTCGCCAACTTCTGATTGTCGGGTCCTTTTTACAGCAGACTGCGAAATGGTTAATATCTCGGCATATGAAACAAGTTTTACCTAACGCTGTAATCAGCCGGGTGTCGCATGTAAACGGTTGCGTCTGGCGCATTTCCGAGATTGCTGCTTGTCTAGCGTCGTTTGCTTATGGGGCTGTGCCCAAGGTTCCTTTTGTGCTGCTTAATAATAATAATAATTGGTTTTTGGTGGAAAGGAAATGGCGCAGTATCTGTCTCATATATCGTTGGACACCTGAACCGCGCCGTAAGGGAAGGGATAAAGGAGGGAGTGAAAGAAGAAAGGAACAAATAGGTCCGTAGTGGAGGGCTCCGGAATAATTTTGCTCCACTTTGCGAATCTGCCCAGACTGCTTCCTGGCCGGCACCACGTGCTTATCTGGCTGTGCTAAGTCTCCGTTTTGTAGCGAAGCTGCTTCTTCCGCTTTGCAAATCTGCAGAGCCTTGACAAGTGTCAAGTCTTTCTTTGAGAAGGTTTTCCCGCAGTCGTGTGCTATTGGTGCCAAACACTATTTGCTCGCGGATTAATTAATCGACTAGTCACGAAAAATTGCAGCTTCTCGCTTGTTTTCTGGGGTCCCGCAAGAAATGCTCGAATGACTCCCCTTCGCCTTGGACTCTTGATCGGAATTTCATGAACCTCTTAACAACGGCAGCAGAATCTTGCTTGCTCTCGTCCTCGAGAAAAAAATGGCAGTGGATTAGCTCTGGTGAAACCTGTAGTGACGCGATAGCTACCGAAGGCCGAGTGAAACTCGCTCAGTCGAATTGCAGAGTCAGTCTTTCGCTACTGCGTTTCGCTGGGCGTTCGTTCCCCTTCGTCCCTGGACGTGGATTCACTCCCCCTTTCCACTCCTCCCCCACTCGGTTGCCGCCGGCAGCCGCCACGGTGGCCACGGCGCCGCCACGCTTAAGGCTCGAAATGTTAGCGTAATGTAGGCACGCTCACAAACTGCGTGCTCTGACTTCACTCTGCGCATGCGCACAACTGGCGAGGCGGGCGGCGTCTGCTCCGCCGTCGGCTCAGCGCTGAGGCGCGCGGCGCGCACACCAGCTGCGAGCTATGACGTCACTCCGCGCATGCGCACAGCTGGCGGAGCGGTGGTGCCACGGCTCAGCGCGCAGCCATGCTGACCTTGCGAAGTGGCTGGCGTAGTATAGCTATGGCTACAAAAGGAAGTTAAATACCTCCAATGCGCCGTCTCCGGCAGTGCTGAGCAGCAGTGCTGTTTTGGTGGCTTTGGATCATGACACTTTTGAAGATTCCGTTGCTTGCAGAAAAACCTCGAATTTCTGCTGGAACAATTTCCAGTCCATGGCGATATTCCCAGACAGCAGTAATGGTTCAGAAAGCTTCAGCAGTTGCTCTATTGTGTCTCGGTCGCTCCAGGCATATCCTCAGACGCCAGGCCCCCGGCGTGAGCTGGGCCCACTTCTGACACCATCTATCAGTCGAGGTAGCCACCGAAAAAAAAAAGCCGTTTATTGCTGAACGCGCAGTGTTTTTAGAGCCGAAGAGGCCTGGCAAACAAGGCGTAAATCTAATCCACACAAGCACGATGAACGGCAGCGCAGGCATGGCACGTGCGTCATTCCCGATACAGCGTGGAGAGGCTTTTGCGCCCCTGCTCTGATCACGGTGCCGGTCGAGATGCGCAGCCACTCTAGAGTCCGGGAGCTAAGGAAAGACGAGAAGTTATGTAGAACGAATATTAAGCAAGAATAACGGGACTTTGGGAAAGTCGGGTAGAGGAACAAGGATTGTTATGCCGCCGCAAGGGGATTAAAAGGACGCCTGCTACGCCGAACTGGTGAATTAATGATGAGAGCGAGGCAGTGTGCCGTAGGGTTTCTATATGCTCCTCTCTATACAGCACACGAGACCACATGGGCCGCACGCCAGCCTTCCTGTGTTTCTCCCTCGTGTGGCGAAACTAAACTGGGAGCTACTTGTACCCTCCGTTCGGTTTCCTGCAGAAATGGTCCAGGAGCACAGCAGTAGGCTACTGCTTTATTCATTGACGAAGCATGTCGGTTGTTCACTAGGCTGAGCAACTAGGCGCACTGGGCGCCACTCCGTGTAAGCAACTTTGAATCGCATACTGTTGTTCTGCTCGAAAATGCGTCTCTCCTGAGACAAACCAGAGGACGTCAATAAAAAGATAAAAAAGCATTAATGGCGCAATCAACCCATGCTCTTGCGTCGGTAGCGTTATCTAAACCATGGATTTTCACGGTTCTTTTTTTTTCTCGTTAACTAATCCCACTGCCTTTAAGGTCCCTCAGGCTAGACCGAGCTGCTTGACTGGGCATCTTCGCTAAGCACGTAAGTTTGGGAACATATCTGATTGTCTCCGCTCATTGCCTCGTCTTTCAATGCTTCCGTTTTTGCACCACAGGAAGAATAACCTCGGTTGCAAGAACGCTTATGTAAGAACACCCCTCTGGAGTTTCAGCTGTAATTGATCTCATTAATTTTTGAGCTTTCAGGTCCAGTGCTACTTAAGCGACAAAGCTTGCATCTGATACGTTAATTATGTGACCGCTTTAGATAAGGTTGAATTCGAGCATCCCCTTTTAGAATTCGTTCACCATTGCTCGACATGCAATTCCGATGCTTGACGCTAGGACTACACGAAGTGGTCGACTACTTTTAAACCATTGGAGATAATAGATAAACATCTCCGCCAGTGTGAAGACGAGAGTGAGCCTGTTCTTCATAGGCGGCGAAGCAATGCAATTCAAAATTTTCTAATTTTCTTTGCTCCCATGCTCTCTGAGATTTTAAGGCCAGGTGGCAGTCATCGCCTGGCTTACTTCTCATAACCAAATATGACCGATATGTTTCCTTCATAGTGTACGCGCTGGATTTCTGCGCACACCTGTCGCTCTCGAATCTGCTGGGGAAGGCGAAGCAGGCATCACACTACCCAACGCGCACGAACATTAAAGAAACCACTTGGTTATGCATTAAAGTATACACGCTGCTGATAAAGCTAAGAAATCTAATTTAACTATCGTGCACTCGCTTTTGACGGGGGGTACAATAGTAGACTATGGCAGCCTACTGAAGAGGTTTAGAGCACATCACCTGTCTCGATTACTCAACAACGTAGTAAGTGCTGCCGCTACCCTTTGTGTGTCATGAGGCTGTTAGCAGGGTACATACGATGCAGGTGAGTGGCCCGAAAAGCGAATTAAACTTAAACTCAGTGCAGAACATCTTTGCGCTAAAGACCACAAATATCGAACACCCTACAACACGTTTTGAATAACTAGCACGTTCTGTTGGCGACCCTGGGTCGCTCCACCAATTAAGCACCAGAAACACATCTTGATGCCGCTTCTAGTCAAGCCCATCTATGATTTACTAAGGAGTTGTCAAATCATGGCTAGACAGCCGAGCTTCGCACTAGGAAGAACATTTTTGACGCGATAGCGTTAGAGGCGTTGTTATGCAGAAAATCCGGCGTCGGCGTTGTGAGCGATAAATAGGGTGACGTAGGGTGGCTCAGGCAGCCAGCCCCGGAGAAACTACATAGCTGGGCAACCCATGTCACGTGCCCTTGTGAGATCCTCACTACCTACCCATCGGACTGTGAGAAAACTAACTACACTAGCTCGTGGCAGTTCAATTAATAGTGAGAGGTTGCTCGGGAGGAGAAACTTAGGTCGCATCACCCCCGCCGGTTGCAGCACCTGCCTTCGCAAGGCAGTGACGCATCGCTTAACTGCTGCACCACTGCTCGAGGAGTGATATGAGGACCCCCAGGGATCTAGCTTGTTAAGCAGAGAGTTAACAATTCAGCATATATGGGCATTAACTCATTAACGCTATCGCGTCATACCCTTGAGGCGGAGCTTAAGTGTCCCCTCCAATTTTCTTTCTCTCTCGCTCATTATGCCTCTTTCAGTTTATCTTATTTCAATGTGCCATTACCATGAAAAGTGTACAGAATTTCGCCTCCATCGAAATTCGACCGCCACGGCCAATGAAGAATTAGGGCGCTGAACTTGGAATGCTATGTTACAACTATGCCATCCTTCGGGAACAGAGAGAAATGGAAGATTACATGTATCAGAGTGGCCGGACAAGAAAGAAAGACGGCCAGCCCTTGCGGCACAGAGTCGTCTTAATTGCAATCCCCTGCCTGCTAGGCTTCTCCGCGGCGCACGTCCTGATGCCAAAGGTACACATGGCACACGCGCTCACACGAGATGTGATTGCCGGCTGGCAGACCCCCAAGAAAACCATGCACCAAGAGCTTCTAGCGCACGGGACAGGTGAGCTAGAGACCAGCGCTGACGGCGCTCAAAAATGCGCCGACGACCATGCAGTTGGGTAAACTGCAAAGTGCAACACGTACGTCCGCTCAACGCCAGAGCGCATGCTCTGGAACAGCCCTGGTTACCACGACATCAGGAAAAAGACACCTCAGGAGACATGCGAACACGATCCGTGAATGCACAACATCGAATAATGACCCGAGGCAGGCACTGATCGTCACATGTAAGTTTTGCCCTACTCCGCCTCTCCCACAACTGTGCCTTCGTACTGGGTTCTTTTAATAAAATTTACGGAGACTCTTGAACATGGCCATGGGCCAACTCGAAAAGTCATTTCCAAAAACTGAAACTATTTCTCTCTCGGCTGTAGGACGCCTTTAGATATGATTTGAAAAATTATATAATGAACAACGAAAAATGAGAGAGGAGAAAAATGCTTTTAATAAAACAAGACTAACACAGCAGGAATCACCAGCATTGGGATACCTGATAGGTATGTGATAAAAATTAGCACATGTGTATTCAAAACAATTATTTCCATGTATTGAATGCGTTTAGTGAAAACGTTTCCCAAGCAACGACAGGCACAGCTACGCCTTTAAAAATTATGAAAGACTAAGGCGATGACGATGCAGAAAGCTGTATAGGAGCCCCACAAGTGACACTGAAAAGCAATGATACAAGCATGAATAATGCCACAAGATATAAATGAAAAAACTGGCAAAGATTGAAGGAAAGCCGAGTCATGAATTCAGACAAGAAATTTATAAGTTCAACAACGTCGTCCTGAGTACCTCTTCTTTTATTTCGTTTTTTTTCTCCTGTGATTGTTTCCAAACCACGCGCAATCAACCAGCCAAAGAGCAAATAAGTAACGTCACCTTGCTAAGTGTGCGCAAAGCCTAAAATTAAGCAAAAAATAAAGAAAGGAACGCGTCATAAGGAGAATGCCGTCAGCAGGTGTCGCAATTAAGTCCTATGTCTTTCGATATGTGAAGACTGTTATCGTTTCTGACCTGTGAATTGCGCAATTCGCTCCGTCGTCCATTCCAGCCGAAAAGAGAGGCAGCTTGCCTAACTCCCATCTAGCGATAGAAGAGGGCAATTTCAAATTTCTCTGGTGCCGCTTAAAGAAGAGTCAGGCCATTCGACGAAATACACTGAGCAAAAAAGCAAACCTTTTTAGCAAGTGAATACTGTGATCCGGTAAAGCATGCTATATTTCCATCTTGCACTTTTTTCTCTTACTACATATGCCTAAGTCATCTATGCGCCTTGCAAGGTCTCTAGGGTGTTCAGAAATGCATGTCGTCGCCTTCATCTCGAGACGAAATTACTGTCTTTTCACCAGCCACCTTTAGCCCAATGATGTTCTGCCGTCTTAAATCACAGCACAAGCCATTACTAAAAGCGAAGTACACCTTAATTAGCATACGAAGTAACTCTTAATTAGCGTATAAGCTATTGATTGATTTTCATCTACATAAAAGTCTTTCGGGACCGTGCTGGCTAAGAAATGCCTTAATGACTTTTATTTTTGCGAAACAAACCTATTTTCGGTTAATGCATTCAGTAAATTTTGCCGATTATTTTGTCTTTCCAAGGTGGGGAATCGATTCAGGTAAAACATAATGGGCAGATTGCCTCGTTTCTCCTCTATTGGCATTCAACCACGCCATTGTTGAGAGAGAGAAGAAAAATTTATTATTCAAAAGAAGGCTGGAGCGGATTGTGGGTGGCGTCCTCAGTACACGACGCCAGTAACTGCCACCGACGATTTGGCAATGGCGACTACCGCCTCCTGGTCTTCCAGGGTGCTGCTGGCCAATGTCAGCTCCCACTGCTCCAACGCCACGTTGGCCGGTTTTATGGGTTCGTGTTTAATTGCGCATCTCCATGTAATGTGCGTAAATGTAGGAATGCTACCACACCATGAAGATGTATGAGCGTATAATCTTGGAGGAATGTGGTGTAAGTGGTGCAGATTGAGGAAAGTGAGAGTTTGGATGCGTCTTAGGTGGAAAGTTGTTTATGTGGCGACGGGTAGCGACGCCTATTTAGGCGGAAGGTCTCTGGGTGGGTTAAAAAGTTGAAAGATGGGTTGAGAGGGGGAAGTGGGTAGAGTCAGTGTGCCCCGCTCAGTAGGCATAATCTAAAACTGGGCATCGTCACTAATATTGTCATCAAAACCTGCATATCCTGGGCCTCAGGTGATGACATGAACATGTTGTAGATGGCTGCCCAATACGCGGAAAGCCTTGCGCGGGACACGTCCACTCGTAAAGGCTCTACAGGAGTCCGCAAAAATGTTGGGGCCGTGGTGTTGGGTGTCGCTCATTTTGGTGGTGAGGGCTATAGTGATGGCTTCTGCGGCCGCCGCAAAGGGCGCTCCAAGATAGATTATACAGGGATATTTAGGGGGCTCTGCATACGAAGCCACATCCACATACATGGCCGCGGTGTCTTGGCCATATTGCCTGCAGAGGCTGTGAAGATGGGCCTGACGGCGGGGGGCTGTGACCCGTGGTTCACGTGACAAGGAACAGGGCCTTTGTGAAGGTGAGAGCGGATATTAGTTGCGGGAATTCCGGTTACGGCCAGGGTCTTAATGGCTTGTGGGTCGCCTATTCTAGAAAGAAGGGCCCTACACGACGAGGTGGTGAGTAGGTGAGTCCTTTGGGAGTTCAAAACAGCACATGGGGAGGCCCAGAGCTGTTTTATAGAGTGTGTGGATAAGGATATCTATCCTGCTCCTGGCGGTGCGATAAACATTGTGAATGCGAGACCGTATTGGAATCGACTCACTGCCAGGGCCGTGACGAGGCGGACAGTTTAGTCCTCGCTCATGCCCACGTCGCACCATACGGGCGATATCATACGCACGGACGAGCGTATGCAGACGAAGAAGCTAGCTCGCTTATCAGAATTCCATGTGTCACCCCAATCTGTAACGCATGTTTAGTTTATATTTATGAAGGAACTGAAAAATAAGAACGCCTACTACATTTTCAAAATGGCATGGTTGGTAAACACTTTTTGTCACTGTTCATGGTTGAAGTTTGGTTATAAACAGCTGTTTTGTTTAATGTGAAGTATCAGTTTTTATTACTGTAGTTTTTTTTTCGGATCAGTTGGGCGCTTCTGCGAATTGCCTTTGTATGAGCACGGTTTTCACTGCCTTCGGTCCGGGAGTAGACCTTCACCCGGAACGGACGGCTTGTTGCAACGACAGCAGACTCTCTCAGTTGTCATCACGCCGTAAAATAATTTCACCTGCCCAGGCGTTGCACCAGGAGAGATGCAAACGCAACACGCGGAGAGAGAGGCAGTGCTCGGTTCACGCCACCTCTATTGCTCAAGACGACGCAAAAAGCCTCGTCGCTCACAAAGCATGACTCAAAAGCAACCAATGCGGCACGTGTCGGCGCCGGGCGCTGATGGCATCCTTGCTTCTCCCGCCGATCGTCGTTATATCACGACACTGCCACCACGCCACCGTCTATGTTTGGTTAGGTCATGCAACCTGCACACAGACGGTTGTTTTAGAGCCGCGAAAAAATACATGTTTTTCCATGCCACGGGAATTTCTCTCTCAACTAGTCATTCCTACAACGCGTTTTCCACAATTTCTTTTTTTTTGTGCACCACGTAACTCGCAAAAATCTGATTGAATGCAAAAGACCCTTCTCTGAGAGCCCATGGAACTTTGAATGAACGTGTAAACATTGAACGCGTAGCTGGCCAAATTTTCCCCATTTCTTTGCCTAAGGAGTCTTCAGGCACTTTTTTACCCTTTGTTTCCGTAGTTTCCGTTTAACCTATACACTCAAAACTGTGTTTTTGTCTACCCTGCAAACTTTTCATGCAGACCATTTCATTCATTCATTCATTCATTCATTCATTCATTCATTCATTCATTCATTCATTCATTCATTCATTCATTCATTCATTTAGTGAAACGCTAGCTTGCCATGCGCGTTCGTCTAAGCTAACTTAGCGGCAGTAGAGCAACCTAATAGGCAGGTTATTCTTCTTCTAGCATAATTTTCGACACGTAGACTGCGGCACACCTTTCTTCAAAATTAACTTTCCACTCAGCCGCCGCGGTGGCTGAGTGGTTATGGCGCTCGGCTGCTGGCCCGAAAGACGCGGGTTCGATCCCGGCCGTGGCGGTCGAATTTCGATGGAGGCGAAATTCTAGAGGCCCGTGTACTGTGCGATGTCAGTGCACGTTAAAGAACCCCAGGTGGTCGAAATTCCCGGAGCCCTTCACTACGGCGTCTCTCATAGCCTGAGTCGCTTTGGGACGTTAAACCCCCATAAAACCATCAAGTTCCGAAGAACGTAGTTGATGCATTTAAAAACCTTGACGGCTGGTAGAAAAGCCTGACATCCAAATGTTTGATGCATACTTAAATTAGTACTCAGCACTGCGTTGCCACTCTTGAGCCAAGAAAAATGTCGAACCAAGTAGTGATATTTACAGCTAAGCTGTTCACGCATTTAATTTGTGCTGTAAATAAACTAAGGAACTGCCTCCTTCTCCCAATCAGTCTTGTTACATTCACTGTACACCACGAACACCCCTCTCGTTAGCCTGTTGTCCATGTGCCACGCAAGATGCGTCAGCGCTATCCGAAAAAATGTTTTGTCATTTCCGCACCTGACGCTCTGCTAACATCGGCCAAGTTCCTCTCCGCTAACGTGCAAGAACCACTGTTACCTTAATATTCCATCGGTCATCTGTTCTCAGTTATACACATTTCGCCCGAGTCTCTTTCACCCTGATGATACAAGCTAACATTTCATTCACTCGCTTTTGTTTTCGTCCTTTCTTTTCAACGTTATGATCTATCACTTGCTTTTTAAGACGACAGCCTTTAATGTCACATACTTCCGGTCGAGATCATGTCCGTCTGTTACATCGCCAGCCGGAAGTCGCGACACACCGGAAGTGACGCCATACCGTCCGTCTTTCCGTTACGCTCGTCAACTCAGAAAGAAAAAAAGTCTTTGTGCACGATTGGATTTGAACCACCATCACTCCGGTCCGCAGGCGAGCGTGCTAGCGACTTCGCTACTTCCTGTCAACGCATATATAGATCTATTTGTTTAGGACGCTGGAGAGTGTTTGCGGAAAGGCGTCGAATCAGATGGATGCCTTTCAAACGCCCTCCAGTGTCTCCAGCATTTGAGATTCCCAAACAATTGTGTACTCAATTAACATCTCAACCACACATCGGTGACGCAAGCAGAAGCACCGCGCTAAAGGCTTTCGCCTCACCGCACTTTAGGCCAACAAAGTGTCCCTCTGAATTTTTCATATCTGTTTCATACTCCTTTAGACTGACGCCAATATTTCAGACATTTTCTTGTTGGCATAAAAAATGGTTAAGGCCGACATACCTTGCAGAGTCCGGTAGCAATTTATTTAAAT
Organism: Amblyomma americanum; assembly: GCA_030143305.2. Classification (NCBI taxonomy): domain Eukaryota; kingdom Metazoa; phylum Arthropoda; class Arachnida; order Ixodida; family Ixodidae; genus Amblyomma; species Amblyomma americanum. Next base: position 192,322 of record JARKHS020026082.1, read on the forward strand.
AACTGCGCGGTTTGCTTAAACCGAATATGTCGAGCAAGTCGAACAGCTGGACTGTTCAATAACCGAGCTGTGGCCAAAAACGTCTCTTTTTTTTCTTTACGGGACCTACTCCTTCAATTAGGCACCGCACGTTAACAAATGAAGCTTAGGCCCACGAAGAAATCGGACAACATGCTTGTTTCAAGGCTTCGTGGCGAGCACGCTAGAGCTATCGTTCTCTGTTTGCTGGAACCCCTATAAGGCTTGGGGAATTCTTGCCACACGTGACGTTATAAGAATGCCCTGCGCTACTGTTTCACAGCAGCTGATCCAGCCCTGCGGTGTTTTCGCAGTTCGAAGCAAGGGGTGGCGCTGCTCTTACGCCCACGTGTTCTGCAAGACTGCAAAGTCACTCACAGTACATAATCTTGCGGTTACGTAAGAAACGTTGCGCAAGAAGGGAGCTCATGTAGTGACCGGCCATCTTCAGGGCGCCCCGAAAGGTTCTTAATAAATCGCCTTTTCGGGTGCCCTCCTCTAGAGCGCGATTACGTAACCTGAGCAGAGCACTGATCAATACAGCCGAGCGACTGCTCGGGGAACGCATTGCCACTTCGAATCAGGGTGGCTCTTGCGGGCACCTACACGGTGTACAGTCAGCGCGTTTACGGGCGTTTTTGTTGAGAGAGAACCACTTTATTTTCAGAAAGATTGGGGTCACGAGAACGGGGTAGTTCTCCCATCTCTATGGTGGGCCTCTTCCTAAGCAGGGACGGCAGTGGGCCGACTGTCGATGCCATCCAGCGGCGACCTCTTCGGCCGTCCTCGAGACCCGGAGTTGAACTTCCACGTTTTAGCACAGCAGCGTGGCCTCCAACTGGGATTGGAAGGAGAGTTGCAGGCGGCGTACAAGACTATGGTTACGTAGAATTCTCTTTAATATTTTGGGTGCTTTCTTTTCAACGCGGAAAAATACTTTATAGCACACATAAATTTATGAACCGGTTTAATAGTCGTTTTCTGGCGTGCTTTACCATTTCGCACCGGACAGTTTTGCCGGAAGCGTGCTAGATAAAAAGGTATTTTTAAATATCTTTTTAAAATTTATCCAGCTGAAAAGAAAACAAAACCCCACCGTGTAATCACATACAGTGTTCAACGAAATGGTTGAGGTTGCCTCCAGCTATCTTGCCTAAGTGTACTTTTAATCGTTGGCTACCGTTAGACGGGACACCTGGTAGTCCGGTAAGCCGGCTGCGTTGCATTGCTTGTCTCAGATGCGACTGAAAAGCAAGTGAAAGCAGATCCTGCTGCTACACAAGCCTTACGGAGCCCTCCAAGTCCGGGAAAGGAAGCGAAAAAGAAATCAAAAGGCAACATGACCTTCAGCGAAAAATGCCAGGCCAGCAGGCGCCGGCGTCAAGACCTCGCTAAGCCTGCCGCCACAGCCGAATGAATGAGGAGTCGGAGGCAAAGAAAAGCCCGCGGAGGTACTAAGGAATTTCACAATGAATTCCGGGTCCCCATGGAAAGCCTTTGTGGTCGCAGTTGATGTGGGATCGCCTGTTGTTCCGCAAAGGCCTCGCGGCATTAGGCTTGCTTATCACCTTTGTGGTGCGAAATTCTTTTTAGACCGCCCACCTCACTGCGTTTACTTTGTGCACCCATTACAGGGTGATATTTTGTAACAATAGTGCCTCGAATCTTTGCAGTCTTTGTTCATTATTCAAAGCTGCCGGCGCGCCGCTTTATCGCTTTGTTTTCGATGCAAGACGTGACCAAATTTATCTCGATTGATCTCATCCTGGCAGAGCTGATTCAACGTTGTTCCCGAATGTTCTAGTAACTTTGCACGTGTGATCTCGGAAGTTCGCTATCAGCTTTAAATTGAGTCCGGCCGACAGCGGCGGGCATTCTGTTCGACGACCGCCGAGCACGATTCTTGCTACGCGCCCGCCGAGTGATTCAGACAATTGTGGGCGCAAGTCAGCCCAAACAAAGAGTTCTGTTTAGACGCCACTTTCGCAGTCTTTCTGTTGTCCGGACTGCAGTCACTTCTTGGTGACAGTAGTAGATTGTTAACTGTGGGGCTTAACGACCGAAAGCGACACATGGCCTCTGAAAGCGTTTTGGGCGAGTTCGTTTTTCATGATAGACGTGAGGCTTTTTGCATGATGCACAGGGCTGTGTTGTTCCCGTTTATAGTCTTCCCTCTGCTCTCTTCTTAGGTCCTGTGCCGTTGCGCTGACTCACGTCCATCATGGGTTATCAGGGTCGCCGTGGGGAACCTACGCTGCCAAGGCGGCACTGCAATTGTTCCATTCGGTGACTCAAAACTGCTTTTGTCAGCCGCTTGGGCCGCTGCAAACGCGAGAACACATTCTGCGCGATTAGATACCCGCGTTTGGCTGACAGCATTCATTGCCTAGCTTCTCTCGGCGTAGCCCAGATAGCTGACGCACGGCACGTGCGCCTTCGACAGAGCGCGGAGGCTCACGCTAATAAGTGCCTGAAGGTGGCGCGGAAAAGTACTAATAGTACTACCCAAAACAGCTCGCTCCTCTCGCTAGGCAGTGCGTTATGGCGCTGCAATCGACACCGCAAACTTCAGTTTCAAGTTCCCCATAGTTGAGGGTTTTCGATTAGATTCAACCTTTTGGGATTCTTTGTTATGCACTGACACAGGTGTGCTATGCAGCACCGCGGCGTTTAATTTCGTTGCAACATTTGCTCAACCAATCATGACATTACTTTAAAATTATACATCATGATGCCCAGTGTGCCACAGATAAGACCAGTGCTTTTAAATCGACAACCTTACTCTATGGCTAAGCTGTGTGCGAGCTAATTGTACTTGAATTCGTTCGTGTGCGTGCGTGCGTGCGTGTGTGTGTGTGTGTGTGTGTGTGTGTGTGTGTGTGTGTGTGTGTGTGTGTGCGTGCGTGCGTGCGTGCGTGCGTGCGTGTGTGTGTGTGTGTGTGTGTGTGTGTGTGTGTGTGTGTGTGTGTGTGTGTGTGTGTGTGTGTGTGTGTGTGTGTGTGTGTGTGTGTGTGTGTGTGTGTGTGTGTGTGTGTGTGTGTGTGTGTGTGTGTGTGTGTGTGTGTGTGTGTGTGTGTGTGTGTGTGTGTGTGTGTGTGTGTGTGTGTGTGTGTGTGTGTGTGTGTGTGTGTGTGTGTGTGTGTGTGTGTGTGTGTGTGTGTGTGTGTGTGTGTGTGTGTGTGTGTGTGTGTGTGTGTGTGTGTGTGTGTGTGTGTGTGTGTGTGTGTGTGTGTGTGTGTGTGTGTGTGTGTGTGTGTGTGTGTGTGTGTGTGTGTGTGTGTGTGTGTGTGTGTGTGTGTGTGTGTGTGTGTGTGTGTGTGTGTGTGTGTGTGTGTGTGTGTGTGTGTGTGTGTGTGTGTGTGTGTGTGTGTGTGTGTGTGTGTGTGTGTGTGTGTGTGTGTGTGTGTGTGTGTGTGTGTGTGTGTGTGTGTGTGTGTGTGTGTGTGTGTGTGTGTGTGTGTGTGTGTGTGTGTGTGTGTGTGTGTGTGTGTGTGTGTGTGTGTGTGTGTGTGTGTGTGTGTGTGTGTGTGTGTGTGTGTGTGTGTGTGTGTGTGTGTGTGTGTGTGTGTGTGTGTGTGTGTGTGTGTGTGTGTGTGTGTGTGTGTGTGTGTGTGTGTGTGTGTGTGTGTGTGTGTGTGTGTGTGTGTGTGTGTGTGTGTGTGTGTGTGTGTGTGTGTGTGTGTGTGTGTGTGTGTGTGTGTGTGTGTGTGTGTGTGTGTGTGTGTGTGTGTGTGTGTGTGTGTGTGTGTGTGTGTGTGTGTGTGTGTGTGTGTGTGTGTGTGTGTGTGTGTGTGTGTGTGTGTGTGTGTGTGTGTGTGTGTGTGTGTGTGTGTGTGTGTGTGTGTGTGTGTGTGTGTGTGTGTGTGTGTGTGTGTGTGTGTGTGTGTGTGTGTGTGTGTGTGTGTGTGTGTGTGTGTGTGTGTGTGTGTGTGTGTGTGTGTGTGTGTGTGTGTGTGTGTGTGTGTGTGTGTGTGTGTGTGTGTGTGTGTGTGTGTGTGTGTGTGTGTGTGTGTGTGTGTGTGTGTGTGTGTGTGTGTGTGTGTGTGTGTGTGTGTGTGTGTGTGTGTGTGTGTGTGTGTGTGTGTGTGTGTGTGTGTGTGTGTGTGTGTGTGTGTGTGTGTGTGTGTGTGTGTGTGAAAAACAGTTAATGAACAGAATACATCGAGCTTAGTTGGGTAGGCCCGTATTTCAGGAGCCCATTGGCTTCTGCCGCCGCTTTTTACCGGTTCACCAGTCAAAGCTGGTCCTCCGGGTTTAAGCTGGAATTCACCGCCTCCCATTCTTCAGTTTTTGGGTCATTGATTCGCGTTAGGAGAAAAAAATTTGAAAACGTTAACACAGTTGCTAAAAAATTCGCCAAAATTCAACTATATACAAAGCAAAAGTTGTCATTCATTTTAACATCTGCAAATCTATCCTCCTTAGAGCATTCTTTAACGGCACAAACCTACAGCCACTTAAAGACAGCATTGCTACCCCGCCTTTCCTTTTCTTGAAACCACTACTAAGTTCTACGCAGAAGTGCAAACTTTGTGTCTTCGGCAAAGCGAGGGCACGCGCGTGTCAAGCGATTCTATCTATTAAGCATGAAACCGAGGGGAACGCAGATACTTATGCCTGTAAAACGAAAGAAGAAAAACTTTCTCATGGTGAGCTACCTGTTCATAATGGGTATGTGCCATGTCACGAAGGCAACAACAACAACAAATGCGAAATAACAAATCGTAGCCCCTCTAGAAGACAAAGAAGAACAATGCGCGAGATTGGAAGTTGAATCTGTAGACCATTTTCTCTTCTACTGTCCAAAATTCGCACTTCAGAGAAAGATTTAGTGGAGGTCCCTCTCTCCAGGTTAGGGCTCCCGTTATCTCTCCCAGTGTTATTATCGTTTGGTGCGAGCGCCAAAGGATTTGCATTGGGTTCAATTTGTGGGATTCTCCATGATTACATAATTGCAACTGGAAGGTTGATATGCTAATTCTTTTACTATTCTTCGAGCTCATCTTTTTTCACCAAAATTCTGCCTGTTATTTAACTTTAAATATTCTTCTGCCGTTTTTATTGATACATTTTTCGAAATTCACGCTTGCTGCTAAAATTTTGTCGTAATCTCCTATGCAAATTTCTTTGTTTCTACCACTGCAGCTTGGCCAATCCCCCCACGTGGGTATGTGCCATGTTTACTGAGGTAAAGAAGAAGAAGAGATTGTTCTCGGACAGTTGCGAGGCCTGCAGCTGCAGTTTCGCTGACGCTTTGCTCTGCCGCCTATTCTGTTGTCCGCCATGAGGTAAGCCATTTTTCTTGTTGTAATGATGAAGCTGTATTTAAGGTGGCGAGATTACACTTGCCAAATACCATTTAATCTTACACGTGCGTCATAGGCGACATACAATACAGAGCTCGGCGGATGCCTGAACCTGTCTTTTATTGAAGGTATAATAGGGCGCTCCTTTTGTAAGCGCTGAACGTGCATCCACAGTGAGCCTGCTCACAATCACATTTCAAATTTTCTTGCGCAATGGGCCTTAAGATTCAGTTTATCGCTATGCAAGCTTTTAATATTGTGCCTATTCTCGAATTCTGCCAAGATCCGGAGAAAATGCACAATAGCAATAGCTTGAATTGCGATAAAATTGATCGTAAGGCTCATTGCTAAGAGGAAAGTTTAAATGTGCGCGACGGTGCGCTCTTAGAGATGGGAACTTGTCAATTCAGTCACACCCACTTCTGTGACAACAGGCGTAAAGTCAAACTGCTGGCTGGGAACCGCATATTGCAGGCATAATGTAGCTTTTTTCGAGCGTATAAGCACAAATCATCGTAGCTTGCGCCCAAAAAGCAACGGACGCTGCTTTCGTCAAGTGTCTGAATGCTAACCAGCTCGTATGACTGCAGACGTTACGGTGGACGCCAATCTGTGCAGTGGCAACTCATGGACTCTGATTTGTCATCACGGATTGGTGCGCACTGTCCGGAATTCATTTCTGCTCTTCGATTTGGCAGGATAGTTCTGTCAACAAGTTTTTCTGTTGCGAAACGTGCACCTTTAAACCAACGGAGAGATCCAGAAGAGTATCATTTCCAGATGACCATCTCAACAGTGGCGTGACTGAAGTCATCGAAATTCGGTCGCACGAGCCGGTAATGAACACTGAAAATTGCTTTTGTGGAAAAGAAAGCACGCAGCAAACTCTTCACTTCACAATGAACACCTGAAGCGCGCTGCCATGGAAGATGTAAAGAGGGGATGAAAAAGAAATAGGTAAACAGGTTCCGTAGTGAAGGGCTCCGGAATAATTCCTGAGGACCTGTAACGTCGGACAGCACACGAGCGCCTTTTTCCTGTTTGGCCTCTATTGAAACGCGTGTCCTGATAGAAAATAGGGCCTCATTGGGAAGAAGGCTTGTGCCTCCTCCCCCACGAGGGAGAAAATTGTGAGTCCGGAAACATTGTTTTCAATGTCCCACTCTTTTCTATCATTATGCAAGGGCACGAAGTCCCTCCAGCCCACTTTTTTTAGGCCCCGTGGTACTGCACTTTGTTCTCATGTGAGTGAATATTCAGTTCCGAGGTTTAACCTGTCGAAATAACACGTGGACTGTCAGGAACGGTGCAGTGGAGAGCTTCGGATTAAATTCTAGTCACCTAGAGTTGACTAACGTGCCCTGGTATCCCACACCACCCGGGCGCCCTTTGCGTTTCGGGATTGACCCGGAGTCCTTCGACTCAGTAGCCAGGGCGCTAACTATTAAGCTAGTGGATATATCCTCTTGTAAAAATGTGATGCTTGCTGAGACAGCCTTACTATGACCATGTTGCTTTTCTCGTTCGCATATATTTCTAGGCTTCACGCCTGAGACTGTAAATGTTTTGCTCTAAAAAACTACAAAATTTTGGATGGGCTTTGTAGTAGCTTTAGCGAATACATAGCATAAATTTTATGGTTACAATAAGAATAATTGGTTTTGTGGGAAAGGAAATGGCGCAGGATCTGTCTCAGATATCGTTGGACACCTGAACCGCGCCATAAGGGAAGGGATAAAGGAGGGAGTGAAAGAAGAAATGAAGAGAGAGGTGCGTAGCGGAGGGCTCCGGAATAATTTTGACCACCTGGGGATCTTTAACGTGCACTGACATCGCACAGCACACGAGCATCTTAGCGTTTTTCCTCCATAAAAACGCAGCCGCCGCGGTCGGGTTCGAACCCGGGAACTCCGGATCAGTAGCCGAGGACCGTAACCACTGAGCCACCGCGGCGGGGGTTACAATAAGAAAATTTTAATTTTAGAGATGATTCTCATCACGCACGCGCCAGAAGTACGCTCATTTGCTGGATTTAATGAAAATTAATGGAGCCCTTACCCACAATTGTTAAACCCAAGTGACTAGAACATACCGTGGCCAAAGGTGTATTTAGTTTCACTCAATCTGCAGCCCTCTGCAGAAATATTCTTTATTCTAATTTAAAGAAGTAGTCTTCCAGACGCGGCGCCAAATCTCAAACGTGTTGGCAGATAGCAGCTTTGGAAGCCCCAGCAAGTACAACAAAAATAGCATACTAGACTTGATCCGAGTGGTGTACAAGGATATATATGATGACCTACGTACGGCATGTCAAAATGTCGTGTACGCCGAGCGTGAGTCGCACATCGTGGCTACACTCTAAACAAAAAGGAGTAAAAAGGAAGTAAACTGTCCTCCAGTGCACTTAGTTTTATAAAAATAGGTGCGCTAGGGGACAGCATACTACTGTTTTGAGTACAGCTAAGATATTCTCTTTTGTTCCTATTTTAGAAGTGAAGTACCACATGACCGTTTTTTGCCTAGTTGTAGGAAAACCGGATAGTATTTGGTTCATGGTTTATGGTTCATGAAAGTTTAACAACCCGAAGCGACTCAGGCTATGAGGGACGCCGTAGTGAAGGTCTCCGGAAATTTAGACCACCCGGGCTTCTTTAACGTGCACTGCCATCGCACTTTTC